>JBCNJP010009137.1:0-32421 GCA_039602395.1 Deinandra increscens subsp. villosa
TAGTAATCATCATCACATAATTTACTTCAAACGTACAAAGTCTAGTAACCATATCCCAGCAGCACCTACCATGACTCATATCCTGAGTAGCATCCAAACTTCCCACTTTAAAGCAATTCACATGTCCTCTCATAGAATGAACATTAAAGACCACACAATCTAGAAACAACACATAAAATTTATCTCTGTAGTCCAAGGGCTGCCCAGTTTCAATCAGATTAACTATGAGTAATTCAAATTACCATAATGCCCTTTTAGACTAAGACTATCAGATCTCTTCATAGACTCCCAACAATACTGAAAATTAAGTTTACCACCAGCCTAAAAAAAATATGTCAATATTTCAAACCAGCTATTACCATCCAAATTACCAAAATACCCTTTCTTGCTCATAGATTCGGAACTGCAACTGTCACCATTATGTCTTGAGTGTAACCTATACCAGCAGTATAATACAATCTTGACAGCAGTAGTAGCAAGGTATATAATATAAGTGACTCTCCCATATCCAAACCATCTGCAGTAATCATGTTTTCTGCCTTGATCCCACCAAGTAGCCCTATAGATGACTAAAATGCCCATTCTTGCTAAGTAAACTCCAACCAATCATCAATCCACTCAAAACAACAGCATAATTAGCAACATTGTATAACCAATCAACAGAAAGCAGCAGTGAAAGCTGAGAAATATACAACCAAGAGATTATAATTAATGTGTAAATTTGGATATATAAAAATGTGGTCAAGTTTTAAATGGTAATTACCAAGTGACCAAACTACACACCAGGGCAGTGAACCCGTCGCATGCAGGTAAGAACCGGATATCAATCCGTGGACGCTTAACAGACTCCCGATACTGGATCTTTGCTAATATCTAACCGGTGAAATGAAAATGGTGAACTGATAATGAAAACTATGCTAAATAACTAAAACCGACAAAAAAGACAAAAACCGGATAACACGGTGGAAAATCAAATCAAGGAATGCATCACCTAGACTAGACTCATCTAGACTCATTAAGACCATTGGAATGACTCATACCATGAACACTATCGTCTAATGTGGAAAACTGGACTACCTAGGACTATAGACACATCCCAAATAATCCGGAAATCCCAAATAAGGCATGGATAGTAAAACTGTGGAAACTGCCTAACGGACTAGCTACCTCGGTCAAAGTAAACTAATCCTACATGAAATAGGAAACTACGCGAGAGGTCTCTCTATATAGTACCTATACCATGCAACGATGATGATTCTAAACACTTATGACCTTGAAACGCTAAACATGAGTAAACAGGATCGAATCTTATGTTCACAAGCAATCTATCATATTAAACGATGTAAAACAAGCTTCTAGCCTATTTTATGGTTCAGTCAAACCTATCTCATAAAGAAATTCACTAAATCAGCCCCCAATCATCAATGAATGAAAACACGATTCGCTTCGGATCTAGTGATTTGTACACCGAAATCGGACCGAAAGTTCACCCGAAACTAAGAACACAAAAACTTAAATTAATCTCTGTTTATAGCTCGAATTGGATCACTGATTACATGAATAGACTCGATTTTAGTAACTAATCATGATCCTAAATCAAAATCTCTCTGAAAAACAAAATAAAAAACTCCTCCCTCTCTATGAAATCAATCTCAGAAACGGTTATGCGAGAGCTACCAAACGTCCGAACTTCAAGCAACAATATACATGAGATCCAGATCGTCCCAACTTCGGCACCAGTTCGGAATGGTTCGAACCTCTACTTTGGAGGCAGTTCGGACCCAGATCGGATGTAGGAAATCTTCATTTTGGTTGTTTGTTATCTCACATATCTTATATATGTGAGATAATATATACGACACCAAGACCCTCAACTTTAATGGATTAACACAAACTACCATCTAACTTGATTTAACTATTCTAACTAAATCTACTAACAACACTAACTGGAATACACACACATCACACATATTTTGCACTAACAAACTCCCCCTTGACGTGTGCTGTATCTAATCTTCAAACTCATTGAATATGTTGTTAGTTGATGTAGGGTAGGCATGGCAGGAACAGACCTAAGTCAACTGAACCATTTCTGAAAGTAATAAACTCTTTGACAGCTTTGCAACCATACATGAAATCCATTCTGAGATCTTTATCTGAAAGACTTTGATGATTTCAACCTGCAACCTTCAGAAGACAAAAGTGCAGTTTTTCTTTTCCAAACATAACTTTAATCTTGGAAGCAAAACTCCTCCTTTGGAGAAACCAAGACATTTAGTTTTGAAAATTTGTTGTATCTCGTGTCGATCAGATCAAAAACAAAGAAGAAAGAAAATCTTTTTGGATTTTACAAAGTTTATATCAAAACACACTGAAAATCTTTTTGAGTTTTCATAAATTGAAACATATATGCAATATACAATTAAACTCTATTTTTTGTTTTTGGTGAAAAGATCACAACATGAGATCATATCAGACATAACGCATCGTACACACTGCAATTTCAAAATACTAAGCATGCAAGCCAAGCTGACTGAGAATACAACCATTTGGTTTATTTCAGCTAAAGCAGGTCATTGTCTATAGCTTTCTGATATGAAATTAAGTGTATTTATAGAGCATTGATAACATGGTATTCACACAATCAGGAATACTGACAATCTGCTTATTTCATATTTTTGAATTTTTCTTTTATTCAAGCCAAGTTACTCGCAGCAGATATCTCATACTGATATTGTAAACTTGCTTATACAGAATCAAATGCCATAGAGATATCAAGATCATGGTGTTTCTTGCAAAAAGAAAGCAGAACCCTAAACAAACAACAATCAGGTCGGCCGGTAGGCACGCAGAGAAAGTCCGATTGTTTAGGAAAATAAGAAATAGAAAAATAAAGTAGAAGTTGTATAATCCAACAACAATCAGGTCGGTACTCACGTACACGCAGAGAAAGTCCGATGGATTATACGAAACACCAAAGAAAATAAAGCAGAACGTCAAACGAACAACAATCAGGTCGATCTTTCGATACGCAGAGAAAGTCCGATCGTTTGACAAAATAAAGAAAATCAAACAAGTTGAAATCTTTCAAAATAAAGCAAGTATACACCAGAACATCTATTTATTCAGTTTTTGGTATTTTCTTATTTTATTTTGCCAGATATGCACAATACCCATCATGGTTTGTAATCACAATTATCAAGAAAGCGTTATCTTTATATCATACTCGCATATATCAGACTACTCAGCACATTCAGTCAAGTCAAGCAAGTACCTACAGCCTTTCTTTCTACTTTATTCATGGCAGATAACGTATGCTGATGTACCATCATTTCTCATATGGTTGGATCAATTTCTCTTTTTTAATATTTTTCATTTTTTTAATTTTTCATTTTTTTTTAGAAAACAAACATCACACTATTTTTGTGTTTTTCAAATATTCTCCCCCTAAAATTCAACAAACTCTATTTTTTGAATTTTCCAAAATCTTCTCCCCCTAAAGATATGAAAGAAAGTAAAAGTAAAGAAAATAAAATTGATCGATCAACACGGATACCTCGCATTTTTAGATTTTGAAAATCATTTATCTCAAAAATTTTGTGAAATATCAACTCTGTGAAACGCTAACTTGAGCAAAATACTCCACTATCAGCAACTTTGCAATCACTAATAGGTCTTCGTGAAGTACCTGCACATAACCTCAAACAATTTTTAGTTAAATACAGGAACCCAAACCGGCTTGGGTCGTCCCGTATCCTCAACAAAATCGTTTCCCGCCGAGGTTGCCATTTTCTGTCTCCAAGAACAAAATGGTTTAGACGATTTCGCCCGATGCGAATCAGAACCATTTCTAAAATTTGACTTGTTGAAAACCATATTCAACAATTCTTCAACCAACATTTTCTCAGGTTTTGAGTGATGTTGTCGATGCCCATAATATGAAACTCATTTGAGTAAGGCATTTCAACATCATTATTGAAAAATTGTTTTCTTTTTGAAAAATGTTTTGGTTTTGAAAACTATGGTGACCAATCATCATAATTTGAGATTCTACCAACAACCGGCTTCTTATGAGCTGGCTTTTGTTGGTTTTTCTGATTTTGTCTAACAGGTACCTCATTGAGAATCATTGAATTGGATGATGACGATCGATATGAACCACGTGAAAGATTTTGTCGAATAGCACAATCACGAATCACATGTCCCGTCTTGTTGCAGTAAAAGCATGCTCTCCCATCAACCGACTTAGGAGATAACATGGATTCTGTTGACATTGTAGAATGTTGAGAAGAATCACTCTCTTGACGCTCTAACTTAGACTTCTTCTTTGGCAGAAACTCGACATTTGTTTTCTTTTGAAAATCTTGGTCAGTACCATAATCTTCATTTCCAGCATTAACTTTCTCGTCTTGAACAACATTGAAAATTTCATCCATTTTTCTGACGAACTCTTGTTGTTTCAAAGTAATTCTCTCAGAAAGTTTAAGCGATGTATCAGAAGACGAATTTTGTATTTGAACCACATCATTCACTTTTTCATTCTCCTTCTCGACCTTGATTTCATCAACAATTTCTTCTATCTCAATCATATCTTTAAAATCATTTTCAGCATTCACACTCTCGTCTTTGCTTTCATATCCCAGACCACCATTCTTTTTAGATTTATCTGGGACTGACTTAGATTTCTCATGACCTTGTGAAGCAAGTCGAGAAAACTCATCCTTGATGGCATTTAAATCATTTTTATTGGAAAGCAAAGATTCATCAATCATAATCTCTGAAAATTTTTGAACTTTAACATGTCCTGGATTGCCTTCAAACACTTTTTCCTTATCGAGAAATGTAGACCTTGAGTCAAATTTTGGTGCTTTTCTTGGATCAAACTTTTCTTCATCCTTGTTCTTCTGAAATTTCAACTTCTTCTTGTTTTCGGACTTTGTATCAGCAAACTTTGAATAATCATGAACTTCTTCTGTTGCTTTCAAAGTATTGATAGAATTTTCAATAACCACAGGAGGTGGAACATTTTTCAGAATAGCATCACCAAAAATCTGTTGAAAATTCTCCTTTTTGCACAAAAAATTTGTGAAAGACGATGAATTATTGAGATTATGCAACTGTCTTTTGAAATCACACACCTCAATCTTCATATCTGCAATTATCTTCTGCGCTTTAGCCAACTCTTTTTGTGTTGCAATAAGTTCTTCTGTTGTTATATTCAAAGTAAACTTTTCTCTCCTTAACTGATCATGAGCATCATATGTTTCTTGAACAACCTTTTCCCATTTTTGTTTATAAATCTCAACATTCTGCTTTAAAAGCTTGTTTTCACGAAGCAATTCAGCTTTAGCATCTAACAGCTTCGTGTTGTCATCTTGATGACTTAATTCTTTAGCAGTAAGATCAGCAACTTCCTTTTCTAGACCTTCAAGTTTGATCTTTGATTTTGCAAACAAATCATCAAAAACTGCTGCCATGTCATTCGATTCTTTCTTCCATTTTTCAACATCCTTCATGAAGTCATCATTTGTTTCAGTCAGTTTTGAAACTTTTGCAATTAACTCTGCATTCTCATGTTTGAGCTTCAATTCATTCTCAACAGCTTCACATTTTGAAGAACCATCTTTTTGAACTTCTTCAATTAGAATGTCTTTGTTTTTGTGAACCTGGACATCCTCAAACACTTTTTCTATCTCGATCTTTTCCTTGTCATTTTGAATACCATTGACAAGTCTATCTATTTTCTGAAGAATTTTGTTTTCTTTCAATGCAATCCTTTCAGACAATGTCAATGATATGTCAGAAGATGACTTTTGAATTGGAAATGTGTTTTATTCTTGATATCTGTCAAGTTTGTTAGTATATTCAGTACACGTTTTTGTCAGAATCTTACAATTTGCACAAGATTCAGATTCCTCAGAGTCAATCTTCTTTCTGGATTTATTCATTTCAGCATATTTCTGAGCAAGAGCATCCCAAAACATTTTAGAATTCTTGCAAGTCTTGAAGTGAGGCAGTAGTTCTTTTGGTAATGCCAGTGTAAGAATATCATAAGCTTTTAATTCTGTTTCATAACATTCCCTTTCCTCAAATGAAAGATCTCTTTGCATTTTAGGTACTCCATTAGAAAAAGTTGGGTAAGTAAACTCTTTCTTCATTGAAATCCACAAATCTTCATCCATTTTATCAACATATGCTTTAAAACTTGTTATCCAACTATGATAATCCTCAAGCTTTATCAGTTTTGGCACATTCTGATGTTCACGTGCAATAGAAGCATCAATTTCATACATTTTGAAAATTTGTATAATTCCGCTTCAACAAACCGAATGAAAAATATAAAAAAAAATTCTTTCAAGGAAAAAAAAAATTGAAAGAGAAAATGTTTATGTTTTTTTTAAGAAAAGAAACTAATCAACGAAAAATAACAAAGTAAAAACAAAAACAAAAACAAACGGGTTTATGTTCGTTAACCGATTCAATAAACACAAAATAATTTTGCGTTCACAAATCAAACCAACGAACACAAAAACTTTGTGTTAATTTTTTTTTTACTTTCTTTTTTTTTATTTTTTTATTTTTAAAACTTTTATGTGAATTAAAAAAAAATGTTTCGGTTTTTTTTTATTATTAGAAAACTATATGTAAAAAAAAACTTTAGTTGGTTTATAGTGATTTTAGAAGTATAAGGGTTAGAAATGACAATTTGTAAAAGACTATTGTTCAAATAGGACAAATAGTCGTGAAGCCTCCTCTTTTTCCTTTTCTTTCTCCGACGAATTACATAGAAAATCCGGCGGGTGAATGAATTTCCGGCGAGTTTAACAAACCACCACCAACAAACTTCAAACACTCATATCTTGATCAAAACTTGACGAAAATTGAATCCGTAACTTGCGTTAGATCCGTATGAATGAGACGAACAAATCTAGCACTATTGTTAATATGTTTTGATGAGGTTTAAGCATCGAACGAAGAACTCAAAAGAACTCACGTTTTTTACAAGTTTGTGATCTATTCAAATCTGCACCAAATTGAAATCTGAAAGTTGTCACAGCTTTGTATCATCAAACCGAGTGTGTAGGTACCAAATTTACATAAAACGGTTGAGAATATCAAAATCCACCATTGATGAAGCATGAAGGAAAAAGATGAACTGTGAAAATTAGAATTTAATGAAAATTCAATTAAAATCGATTATGAGACCATGTATGGATTCGTGTTGATGTACTGAAACAACTGAAATCGTTCAATAGCTCACACAAATGCGAATCGATGGTCAATTTCGGATTCAAACTTCACAGTTTGACTTCGAAAAAGTCAAACACGACAAATTTGATCAAATTAAACCCTGAATTCGATCCGAAACAGTGTAGAGTCACGCCTGGAGTTGCTCTGATACCAATTGAAAACACGATTCGCTTCGGATCTAGTGATTTGTACACCGAAATCGGACCGAAAGTTCACCCGAAAATAAGAACACAAAAACGTAAATTAATCTCTGTTTATAGCTCGAATTGGATCACTGATTACATGAATAGACTCGATTTTAGTAACTAATCATGATCCTAAATCAAAATCTCTCTGAAAAACAAAATAAAAAACTCCTCCCTCTCTATGAAATCAATCTCAGAAACGGTTATGCGAGAGCTACCAGACGTCCGAACTTCAAGCAACAATATATATGAGATCCAGATCGTCCCAACTTCGGCACCAGTTCGGAATGGTTCGAACCTCTACTTCGGAGGCAGTTCGGACCCAGATCGGATGTAGGAAATCTTCATTTTGGTTGTTTGTTATCTCACATATCTTATATATGTGAGATAATATATACGACACCAAGACCCTCAACTTTAATGGATTGTCACAAACTACCATCTAACTTGATTTAACTATTCTAACTAAATCTACTAACAACACTAACTGGATACACACACATCACACATATTTTGCACTAACAATGAACAATCAAGAAGGAGGTCTCTTAGCAAGCATTAAACCTTTGACTAATAAAAGTCAAACGGGTCAACAATGAATAAAGCAATTAACTAAGGTAGTTCTACCTAGCATGACAATTATTCCACACGATTCAATGACAATAGGAACCAAAATAGCAAGCATCATCATCACAAACCAATTAAAAACATCATCAAGCAATTAATCACAAACTCATGGTAAAAGTTAAACCGAAATGATCAAAGAGAGCCTAAATTCATCTATTCTAAGTGATACAAGATGAAATCAGCCAAGAATCATGATAATAAACAATAAAGTTTCAATCTTGGGTACATTCATCTTCAAGAAAAAAAAACAAAAGAAGAAAATAAAGAGTTAGATGATTTGCAAACCGAAAAAGTCTCAAAATCTCTAATCTTTACCCTCCAAAGCTTGAATCTTGACCTCTTGATCTCCCAAAATGATTCCACCAGAGGTTTTTGGGGTTTTTCTAGGGTTTATTCGAGGTTAGGAATCATGAAAAATGGCTGGAAATGACTTTTATATGCAGAAAATAGGGATGTTAAAAGACCAGGTCGCTAGGCCTGACAAACGAGTAGATAAAAAGGAAGCAAGTCAGATGTAGATCATCAGGAGTTGTTGGTCTGGTGGTAAGACTCTCATTGGGAAACAAGAGGTCATGGGTTCGAACCCCTGTCCTGCTAGCCTTTTCCTTTCTTTTTCTGTTTCTGGACTGCTATAGCTGCTACTAGGCTTCGCTGCAGGCCTAGGTCAGTAGAGATGGGCTGCTGGATTTTGGATTTCTTTCTGTTGGGCCGACATATTAAATGGGACTGGGCTGGCATGCTGCATGTTTTATTTATTTATTTTTTTTCTTTTTCTTTCATAACTTTTGCATACAAACTTCGATTCAACTCCCGTAAATTGCATTTTTCTTCTAGATTCATCACGAACACGCCAACCACCTAAAAATCATATTTAAACACATCAATAATTATCACATTTTAATAATCTCTATTAAAAACCCAATTTAAATGTGAAAATTTATATATTTATCAAATTAAAACCAAAACCTTTTTCACAAAATCTATAATTCATAATTTGAACAATTAAGCACCAATTTTGATAATTTTCATTTAAAAACAAATTTAAATGTGGATTTATTTATTTATTTTTATGAAAAGGATGCTACGCATCAAATATCCCCACACTTAAACTTTTCTTGCCCTCAAGCAAAATCTTAGGCAACACTTCCACAAGCCAATCGAAAACGCAATGTCCACCCTACCCAGTGCAACCACTCAAGCCCACATGCATCCCCAAGTCTCAAGATTTACACTTTTCAAAAGATTTATAATCCAACAAGCAATTATGATAATTACTTTAAAAACATGGAAATGCCTACTAGCTCACACACATCAAGGTTCAATCAAGCAATGCAACATACCCCTCACAATGATCACTCAACTCGGTGAAATTTAGTGGATAGATGATTAAAGAGATCATCGATTTAAGTGGATCACTCAATACCAAACATGCACTTCATTTTCATAAGCTTGTATCGAAATCGCATCTCCACCAAATAACATAAAACCGAACATAAATCAAAAGGACTTCCAAGGGTTGTAACGTAAGGCTAGGGTTAGGGTATGGAATGGGAATGTGAAAGTGGCGAAGTGCTTAGAAACCCGGACTAGGAAATAAACAAACTAAAAGAAAAACTATTTACATAAGTAACTAAAATTGGGTAATTTTGACCCGAACACATAAGCTAAACAACACTCTATTTTTTAGCTTAATCTTAGGTCTATGACCTCCAATAATGAGCTAGAATTTTCAGCAATATTTTTTTTTTTTGCAATCTCATATGAATTCCTATAATGGAGATTGAGTACTAGGAGAATCACACTTAATCACTATTTTTTTGAACTAAATATGACTTGATGAAACTAACCAAAAAAATATACACAAAATCCTAAACTAGTCCGGATTCTTCACACGGTTTTAAGAACAACATAAAGGCTAAGCAAAGGCTAAACGGGTCAAACGAGAAGGGAAAAGGCTCAATGGGTTTTCTAAGGGATGATGTTTTAGGGTAGAAAAAATAATAAGATCAAAGAAAA
Organism: Deinandra increscens subsp. villosa; assembly: GCA_039602395.1. NCBI lineage: Eukaryota > Viridiplantae > Streptophyta > Magnoliopsida > Asterales > Asteraceae > Deinandra > Deinandra increscens. The sequence continues at coordinate 10,080 of JBCNJP010009137.1, forward strand.
AGGCTAAATCAAAAGGGTAATCCTAATGCCTCTATCATTTCTATGCTCAATTTTAGTTCATGATCTCGACGTGTATAAACAACACAAGTTCTAAAAATGAAAGCACATGATGGCATAACACTCAACCAAACGAAAGTGAGTAAATAATGTAACATATAATGCAATTTGGGCTCAAATAACTCACGGAAACGGATGGATAAAGGCTACCGATATGAAGCAAGCTATCAATCCCCCATCCAATAGTTTCACTAAGTAAAGCATTCCATTTATTGATTTTATTTGAAAAATACTTGCTTGGAAATACTTTTTCGAGCAACTTGAAGAAAAGGTTTTGACTAGAGAAAATCATCGTATACACGGGCGAGCAAAACGTCACGAATTACATCAACGAGCCCACTTCCATGTGCAATAAGACGGGCAAAAATCTCAATTTCAACTAAAAACAGGGGGATATGAACAGAAAATTTGAAAATTTTTCACAAATTTAAGCAATTTCAATTCAATTTACCCCCATCCCCACACTTAATTTGTACATTGTCCCCAATGTACGATAAACAAAACAAAATGAAGGGGAAAGGGAAATGAAATACTCCCCTATCATGTCGTGTGCCAGAACTGCCTCCAACATGACCAAAATCCTCAAAATAAGAAATTGCTCTCGATGAATCAAGGTTTCTGGTGGTCCGATGATGAATCTAGCAAGAAAACACAACTCAAGTGAAAGTCATAAGCGGATCGGGTCTTGACATCGGGTAAGTTTTGAAAAAAAAATGAAATTTTGAAAAGTGAACAATTAACTCAAAACAACCGTTTGTTTGTCATTTATGAAGAGAACGGTTTACTTTGACCAAAAGTCACATGCCCGATAAAACCTGATACGGACCGTTGATTGTCATTTATGAAGTGAGGGTCCGTATCCTCAAAATCACAATTAAATCATGAAAGCACACTTGCGGACCGTGGGAATGGAAATTGAGTACCCGATGGCCCACAATGGTGCGTTACCTACAAACCCCGCGAAGCAATACCAAAATGATGAGTCAATGCAATTTCCGACAGTGGCATGCTTCCAAAAACCTCCAAAACTTGAAACAAAAACATAAAACAGAACAAGAAAAAAAATGCAACTAATTTAAACAAACTAACTAAAGGACAAAGTAAACTACTAAAATTCGAACTAAACATGCATAAAGCAAACAAAAGAAAGTAACCAACTAATCGGGTTGCCTCCCGCAAGTGCTGAATTTATTAACGAGTCGTCAGCCGGACTCGATCACCTCGTACCTCAATCAGGTGGCTTTTCTTTAATATGTTTCTCTCCAAGCCCGTGTGGACTCCTCCTCGTTTCATATCCCCAAGTTGGTTCTCCAGTAGACAATAATAGTTGAAAGTTGTACCATTTAGCTTCATCTAGCCACCAACTCTTGAATTTCCCTGGTTCGAATCTAATGTACTGAATATAATGAAGGAATTGGTTCTTAAAATTGGGGAGGTTCGGGCATCCCCACACTTGGTCTTTTCGATGCACCTTCTCAAAGATGTAGTCCAACTTATCTGGAAGTGTGTCACATGGTGCGTCGATCAGCGGTTCTTCAACAAACATGCTCTCTGCTAACTCATTCTCATGTTGTGACTCTTCCTTAGCTTCCACAAGCGGCTCTGCATACAACATGGCCTCCAACTCTTTCAAATCACCATCTGGATTAAACATATCTGCATCCTCAACCACCGGTGGCATAGCTACCCAATCGTCTCCAAATTCCTCTAACATCTAATCATCAAATGCATCGTGTGAGTATAAATGTTGAGGGACTGGATCTGCTTGCAACACATCTGAGTGTGGCTCATCCTGACTGATCTCAAGATGATCTGGAGGTGGACATGTGCGGTACTTGATGGGTTTAGCCTCGATTGCACCTCGTCCATTAAGATCTCCTGCTTAAACTCATCACAACTTTCCTCATAAACAAGTCGGCTCTCAGAAACAGATTCTAAAAGCTCGTTCGCGGTTCTCTCTAAATGTATGGCACGAGCTCCCAAACTTCTCAACTCTTTGGAAAGTAACGCTATATTTTGCTCGTTCTTTGCAAATCGAGCTTCATTCTGCTACACCACTAGAGCATTTTGCTGTAAGAGTTGAGCCATCATATCCTTTCATTTCTTCATGTTATTATCCTCAATCGGGGCTTGTGTGCTAACTCCATAGTCGTATGCGGGAGGTGGTGAATAATTATAATAATTGGCGGGAGGCCCCACAGAATAATTGCAAAATCGCGCGTGATGGGGCTCCCCACATATATCACATCGCACACGGTATCTCTCATAATTTTGCTCGAAGTACCACTCCATGAGATTTGCTGCAGAGAACGTTAAGCAAATAGAGGATTCTATCCTAAAAGGGCAAACAAAAACAACTAGACAAGAAAAATAAACAAAGAAAACAAGAAGAAAAACACACTAGAGAAAAAAAAAACAAATACGCAAACAAATGGTTAAACTACCAGCTCGGATCTTTCTCAGAATCTGACGCGTCCCCGGCAACGGTGCCAAAAACTTGATGCGTAAATTCGGATATATAAAAATGTGGTCAAGTTTTAAATGGTAAATACCAAGTGACCAAACTACACACCAGGGCAGTGTACCCGTCGTATGCAATACAGTATTGGTAAGAACCGGATATCAATCCGCGGACGTGATGACAATCTCCTGATACCGAATCGTTGCTAATACTTAACTGAAGAAAGTGATTTGGTGAACAAATACTAAAAACTAAGCAGAATAACTAAAACCAACAAAAATAGCTAAAAACCGGATAACACACTAGATAATTAGAAGAAGGAAATGCATCACCTAGACTAGACTCCTCTAGACTCGCTCGGACCCTTGGATGACTAATACCATGAACGCTATCCTCTAATGTGGAAAACTGAACAACCTAGGACTATAGACACATCCCGAATAATCCGGAAATCCGAAATGAAGCACGGATAGCAAAACTGTGAAAATTGCCTAACCGACTACCTACTTCGGTCAAAGTAAACTAATCCTACATGAAATAGGAAACTACGCGGGAGGTCTCTCTATATAGTACCTATACCATGCAATGATGATGATTCCAAACACTTATGACCTAGAAACCGCTAAACATGAATAAATAGCATCGAATCTTATGTTCACAAGCAATCCATCCTATTAAACGATGTAAAACAAGCTTCTAGCCTATGAAATGGTTTGGTCAAACCTATCTTATAGAGATATTAACTAAATCAGCCCCCAAATCAATGATAAATCATCAAGTAGGAGGTCTCCTAACAAGCATTAATCGTTGACCGGTAAAAGTCAAACTAATCAATAATGGAAAAAGCAACTAACTTAGGTATTTTTACCAAGCATGACAATAAATACACATGATTCATCGATAATGAAAACCAAATCAGCAAGCTTTATCATCATAAACATTTAAAACCATCATTAAAAGCAATTTAACACAAAGTCATGGTAAAAAAAATCACCCGAAACGGGTCAAACGGGTCCAAATTTGTCTAATCTAGGTGAAGCAATATGAGATCAACTAAGCATGATCATGTAACACCATAAAAATACAATCTTGATGCAAAACATGATGAAAAATAACAAAGCAAACGGATCAAAACAAAGAACCTATGCGAAAACGCAACCCAAAGAGGCTTGGATCTTCAATCTCGAGTCCAAAAGCTTGAATCTTGGCTCCCAAATCTCCCTCTAATGTTCCAGATCCGTTTTGTATGTTTTTAGGGTTTATTTGGGGCTTTCTCGGGGTTCAAACTCATGAAATGACGGCTAAGAAAGAATTTATATGAAAAAATAGGTCAGGTCGCATCAGGTCTTAAATGGGTTGGAATGCAGGTGAAGATAAATAAAATTTAAACTGAATTTAAGCCAACATAATATGTTGGCCTGGTGGCAAGGCGTTTCGCTGGGTGAAGAAGAGGTCACAGGTTCTATTCCTGTGACCTTCCGATTTTTTACTAAAGCTGCTGGGTTGCTGTTAGGCTACTGCTGAAGTTGCTGGGCTGCTATTCTGTTGGGCCTCGCTGGTGGTCTTACACAGGGACTGGGCTTCGCTGGTGGACTGGGCCGCTAGTTGCTGCTGATGCTACACTTATTTATATAATTTTTTTTCTTTTTCTTTCATAACTTTCACATCCGGGCTTCAATTTCGAATCCGTCAATTGCGTTTTTCTTCTAAAATCATCGCGCACCATCCAACGACCTCCAATTCAACAAATAAACACACCAATAAATATCACATTATAATATTCTCAATTAAAAACCCAATTTAAATGTGAAAATTTATATTTCTCAAATATTAATAAAAAACCCAATCTAAAATCAATAATTTGAATTATATACAATTAAGCACCAATTTTGATAATTTTCATTTAAAAACTTATTTATAAGCGGGATTTATTTATTTATTTTATGCAAAAGATGCTACGCATCACAAACCATCTCCAAACAGTCCAGTTCCTCTGTTGTAATATGAAAGTAATAGTCCGCATCAACTTATACTAGTAATGGTGATCAGTCCAATCCCAACCAATCTTCTTAAGAATCACAACTGTATAATCAGAAATCTGCTGCAGCCTCCCAAATATTCTTTTTTGACATGGTCTCAGCATGAACAGCAGCCTCACTAACCCAATTACACAACTGTCACACCACCTCATATCTCCAATTGGAATTAATATAATGTTACATAGAGCTCCAGAGTTAAAGTCCTTGACCCTATGCAACAAATCCAAAAGAAGCATATCTCCCTTCCCAACCAATATAAAGATGGTCCAGTGACTCAAAGACTTAACAAGAAAAATAAAAAAGGCTGACTCAAATGATTTGACCAAAGGGTTTTCATACCCGCGAATAGTACTAAAAATACAAAATTTTGGGGTGGAAAAATATGTCCTATAAGACCCAGTATGATCCAACCTTATGTCTCCCGAATAGGTGCATATCACATGCCACCAGTATGATCCAACCAGTAGCTGATTCATATGTGAACCAAATAGCCAACAGATTAAAAAAAAATAAAAGAAAAATGACACCATATGGACAGAAATGAAACAGGGAAGCAACCAAAGCTACCAGATGACTACCCAATGTATTTTGAGGTCCTCAACTTCAAACTTAGAGTCCCAAACGAAGCAAAACCCATCCCCACCTACCTCACCAAAACTACACTCAACTCTCAGTAAAGAAAGTGCAAGAAGTGTGCATATTGTACCAAACCAAGTCCCACCCCAAGCCCCAAAACTCACCAATAAATGAAACATTACCAACCAATGCCATCCCAAGACCCCACTCCACACACCAAGACAAACAGTAAAAATGAAATTTAAGGATCCAAAGTTTCTTTCTCTGTGATCTAATCCCAGCATACTCAATCTCTCCCAGGTCCAGCAATTCATTTTAAGTAACATTCCCATGATTCACATTTGTGCTTTTATTTTGCTCATACACTTTAAATCCCCAAATACTGCTCATCCTAGTGGTTAAAGGGGTTTTTCTGATCTTCAACCCCAATAGTTTCAATCTAACCATCTCAACAATTTGACCACAATCACATCCTCACTTCTTTCTTTTCCCTTAAAGGTTCTCCAATTCCTTTCTTGAAAAACAAAATAGACCATAGCAGCAAGCATCCGTTTCTGAATAATATTCCTTATAGATTTGGATTTAGGAGAAGCGAAGATGAGAGGCAAGCAATCATGTAATAAGGCAAGGGCGTGTTCATGCAAAGCCTTCTTCTTCAATTTATCCCATATGCTGTTTGGGTAAGCTGTTTGGGTAAGCACATTCAAAAAACATATGCGAGCGACTATCATGTTAAACTTTACAGAAAACACAATGTAAGTTACCCTCATTATCCCATTTTGAGAGTCTATTTTGAGTAAGCACTCTTTGCTTAAATGCCAGCCATAAAATAAGACCGTGTCTAGGAATGCTTTGACTATACCAAATAAGAGGAGCCCAAGGAACCATAGGGTGGACCTCACTAAAGTCTTGAAATGCAACTTTAGATGAGAAAGGCATTAAGGCACCATTTTTAGTACTTCATTGTATCTTATTAGATTTCCCAGCAACCAATCCAGGGGTTCATAGGCAAATAACTCAGGAAATTAGTTCTCCCATTCCTCATGCCAAACCCACCAGCCATCCACAATAATATCCTTAACTCTTAGACATAAATAACGGTCAGCCCTATGAATTTCCCTTCGACTAACAAAGGAGCATAGGGGGCTCAAAGGGTGCCACATATGAAACCAAACAGATGTCATAGATCCATTACCAAGTTGAGAAACACAGTGAGGCCAAACATCAGATCTACACTTCATAATGTTTCTCCAACTCCAACATTTGTCCTTTTTATCATGAAACTCCCATAAGCTTCTTCCTTTTAACCTATGAGTATGAATCCATTTTGTCCAAATGTTTTCTTACCACTCACAAGATTCTAAACTAGCTTAGACACCAATGGCTTGTTTCTAATTTTCTGACTTGATTCCAAGACCCCCTTGATCTTTAGGTAAAGATACCTCATTCCAACTGACCCAAACCTTTCCTTTACAACTTTCAGTCTGGGTCCACAAAAATTTGTTAATAATTCTCTCTATGTCCTCAATTATGGCAGTTGGTAACAAGAACATAGATGCCTAATATATTTGATCTTTAGGTAAAGATACCTCATTCCAACTGGCCCAAACCTTTCCTTTACAACTTTCAGTCTGGGTCCACAAAAATTTGTTAATAATTCTCTCTATGTCCTCAATTATGGCAGTTGGTAACAAGAACATAGATGCCTAATATATTTGCATAGAGGCAAGTACAGAGTTAATTAGTTGAACTCTCCCTGCAAAAGATAAAGACTTGTTTTTCCAATCATTAACTCTTTTCTTGACTTTATCAATTAACTTAGCACAATCTTTTTAATAGAGTCTCTTAGACAACAATAGTATACCCAAATATCTAACAGGGAGAGTGCCTTCCTTAAATGGAATTATGCCCATAATTATTACCAAAGTACATAATGCTCTTACCAAGGTTATGGAGTAAACCAGAGACTCCACTAAACTCCTCAAGAGCCATCTTAATAACCTTAACAGAGTCAAAATCAGCATTCACAAATATCAGTAAATCAACAGCAAAACAGAGATTTAGTAATACCTAATTTCCTGCACTTCCAATGATATTTAAAGGTCTCAGCATCCTTGATCTTTCTGTTAAGGATAAGAGTTAAAACCTCCATAACTAAACTGAACAAATACGGAGACATTCGATCTCCTTTTCTTAACCTCTCTTCCCCTAAAAGAAACCATGACTTTCACCATTTTTATTAATGGAGTAGCTAACAGACCTAATACATCGCATAATCCATGCTATACAGGGATGATATCCAAAATTAATTAAAAACTTTTCTAAAAAATCATGGTTGACAGTATCATAAGCCTTCTACATATCAATCTTGAGAGCAAGCCCGTTAGCCCCACCCTTCCTATGATAATTTCTCATTAGCTCTTAAGTTAACAAAATTTTATCAGAGATCTGCCTACCAGGAATGAACACAAGTTGGTTGATACTAACCACCAAATCAAGAGAATCTTTTAGCCTATTACAAATGATTTTAGTAATACCTTCGTATAGGACATTGCAATAAGCAATAGGATGGAAATCAGCCACATAGTAAGGCTTATGGCACTTAGGAACTAAAGAGATGATAGTGGCATTAATCTCTGTTAGAATCTTCCCATTCTCAAAAAATTCCTTGATAGCTTTACAAACTTCATTCCCAATTGTAGCCCAAGCAGCTTTAAAAAATTTGCAGTGAACCCATCAGGCCCAGGCGCCTTGTCATCATCAATATAAAAAACGACAGCCTTGATTTCTTCATTAGAAACAGGCCTCACCATGTGATCAGCAATATTTCTAGTCAACTTCCTAGTGAACAATGATTTATGGTGACTTAAGGGCTGCACAGGAATATTACAACCCATAAAGGATTTGAAATGAGTCACAATTCCCCAACTCTTGCACCTTCATGATAACTACCTCCCATGTCAAGGATACCATTGATTCTGTTTCTAGATTGCCACCCTTTGATAGATTTATGGAAATAACTAGAGTTATGGTCCCTAGCAGCCAACCATTCCACTTTAGCTTTTTGCCTCAAAAACAATTCCTCATTAATTTGAGCAGTTTTCAAAGCTTTAAGGTAAGCCAATTCTTCATCCCTAAGGTCTTGGTTAAAAGAATCAGCAACCATAGACTCTTGAATTTTCCCAAGTTCCTTTCTAAGAAAATTCACCTTTGCAGTTAAATTACCTTGCTCACAAGCAAGTTTCCTCAGGGGTATTTTAAAAGCTTTTTAACTTGGACACAACAGAGTACATAGAACAGCCATAGACATGCTTTTTCCACGCATCTTCAATGATGGGAACAAATTGAGGTTTCCTAGTAAGGAAATTCTGAAACATAAATGGATTAGGTTTCCAAAATTGAGTAAAAGGAAGTGTAACAAGGCAAGGTGAATGATCAGAGGTGAAGAAAGGCAAAAAAGTAGAACTTATCTTGGGAAAGGATGTCATAAAACTAGACTTACACATAGCCTTATCCAGCTTTTTAAGCAAACCATTAGCCTTGGCAGGATACTTTATCCAAGTGAACTTTAGACCTGTAAAAGGAATGTCATAGATACCAGTGTTCCCGCAATAGCAGGGTCCAAGGTGGCATTAAAATCCCCCATAACCAACCAGGGTTCATTGGCAATTATACTTCCAAATTGTTCCAAATCCGACCATAGAATCCTTTTTTGAACATCTTTGATATGCCCTTAAACAAAAGAACAATAAAACTTTTACTTCCCATCCTTGGACTTGATATAGCAATTTAAAAGCTGGCCAGTCATATTAACAGTTGTAACATCCACAATAGCAGGGTTCCATCCCACTAAAATCCTGGTCCAATGATCATAATAAACAAAATTAGAATCCCATTCCCATGAACCAAATATTCTGGAACAAAATTTTTGTAACCTCTGAGCAGTAACATGTACAGAAAACATTCACCTTATTCTCATCTATTATGTTAAGTAACTGATCTTGATGTTTCTAATGTTGGGTTTTACAGTGGATATTCGGGTTACCAATTTTAATATTTATCCGATTAATACCAGTTTAATATAAATTAATACTATATTAATTTGGCAGCGGAAACGATTTATATAAAACACGCGAATATTACTGCAACAGGATCAATCACCGTACGCGACAAACACAGAAAAATATTTATTTAAAAATAAATAAATAAAATTAAATATCTAAACGAGTTAGATATACATTGGCGGGATCCGAGCAACCACTCGAGACACCCGGATTTAATGGGCACGCACTAGGATGAACTGAGACTTCTGACTCGAACCTGCGAGACAGATCATCGACGGCGGCAGCCATAGGTGGCGGCGGCGGTAGTGGTGGCGGCGGTGGTAGGGTTACCACGGGCGACGGTGAAAAATCTTTCTCCATCGGGATCGCGACTGGGACAGTCCCTACTAAAATCTCGTCACCGGTGACAAGCGGTGACGCGGTGGCGGTGGCCGGTGAGTAGAGCTGCGCGGGCCACAACGAGGGGACAGGGCGGTGGCCTCTGCTGTGCCGGCAGCGCAAGGAGCACCAGCCGGCGATCGCACAGTAGTGCGGCGGAGGCAGCGGCGGCAGCGGCTTGGGTCGCGGCTGCGGCTCGGGTCGCGGCTTCGGCTTCGGCTCGGGCTGCGGCTTCGGCTCGGGCGGCTGCAGCTTCCTTTTCGAGTCAAGAACAAATACTAGCCAAACGGGGATCCATCGGAACGAGCGACAGACGACGGTGGTGGCGTCGGACGGTAGTCGGCGGCAGCGAGGGGTGGCGTCGGTTTTGGTTTCGACGCAGGGAGGGAGAGAGAGAGAGTGGAGATTAGGGTTTTTGATGACTTCTTTTACAATTGACCTCTCTCTCCTTATTTAATTAAAAACCACGAACCAGGGCAATGACGGACTGGCCCCGGTCGCGATTTCTTTTAGTCCACCATACTGATCAGTCTGTTAAATCCAGTAACAACTGATCAGTCCGTTTGTTTATTTTATGAGCATTTTTGGCCGAATTAATTTTGTCGTTTTAATTAAATAAATAACCAAGTATTTGTTTAATTTACCACATAGTTCGTTTTAATACTAATTAACAATTAATTAGTTTTATAGTCCGTTGACCCGGGTGTAACTCTTACGGGTCAATGTCGGTCGGGTTCGTTAATTTGTCGGGTCAGGACACCCTATTTCCAACAGTCTCCCACTTGGACTGAACGCGGCAGTTTAAAGAGTGCAGTCAGAGGCACTCTAGCTATGCATAGCTACACCAACCAATATTGACACTTTAAGTCGTCAGCCAAAGTATATCTGATTCTCAATCAAGCAGACTTATGACTTGTGCATTCATTGTCATATGTTCCTTTCTGTATAAGACATTGATGAATTTATGAGACATGGACTCTCATATATGATTCATCGATTTTCGTTCCCGATATAATTCGAAGTGATTCAACAAACACACAGTAAGTTTGGGTGAGGCCTCACACTTATCACTTGGAATCAACGAGGGCGCCTTTTTATCTAACAGTTGCCGAAGCAAGAGTACAGAATCCATTGTTGAGGCATACAGCTCCCACTAAACCTCAGAGCCATTCCAAAAAACAACAGTTTTGGTTAGCAATTACGCGACAACGTTAGGCTACAATCAAAGAATGTTCTTCAGTAGAAGAGAGTTCGAATATGCGTCTCAGGTCTAAGGATACGTTAGAGCATGCATTAATCAAGCAAGCAACACTTCCATGTTTGCATTGCATGATGCGAGTTACATCCAACGTCATTCACCAATGAGGTTCGTGAGTTTGAACGTTAAACGACTTTAAAGTTCAAGCAGTCATAATAGTCTTACTTTAGTATAGCTCCCACTAACTAATCGAATACAGACATTTAGGACAAGAACTTATTTTCCAAGGATTAAATGTATAAATGTTGAACACAGTTATGTAATTCATTATTGCATAAAACAGATGGAATAAGAATAAGATAGATAACTGCTGGTGTTCATGCATCCAAATACTAAATCAAAACATGTCTTTAGCTAATCTAAGCCCTATCGCTTCTCTGTGGCGTACATGAGCCTCCTGAGTCATAGGCTTAGTGAAAAGATCAGCTAAGTTTTGATCTGTGTGTACTTTGCTTATTTTAATTTCATTTCTGTTGACTACTTCTCTTATGTAGTGGAACTTCCTCAGGATGTGCTTGGCCTTCTTATGAGACCCTTGCTCTTTGGCTTGAGCTATAGCACCTGTGTTATCGCACATCATCTCGATGGGCTGCCTAATGCTTGGCATGGCATCGAGATTGGATATGAACTTCTTCATCCACACAGCTTATGAGGCGGCTATGTATTCGGATTCAATAGTAGAATCAGCTACTACTGGCTGTTTTGAGCTTCTCCAGGAAACAACCCCTCTGTTAAGAGTGAATACGAATCCTGACTGTGAGCGAGAATCATCTCACTCAGTCTGAAAACTAGCGTCAGTGTAACACCTTACAGTGAGCTCTTCATGAACACCTCCATATACGAGAAACATATATGTGGTGTTTCTCAAGTATTTCAATATGTTCATTACAGCTGTCCAGTGAGCTAGTCCTGGCGGCTGCTGGTACCGACTAGTCACGCTCAGTGCATACAAGATATCCGGTCGTGTGCAGAGCATGGCATACATGATAGATCCAATAGCAGAGGCAAATGGGATCGATGCCATTTGGCTTATCTCTTGCTTCGTTTTAGGTGCTTGAGATTTGTCCAAGATTATTCCCTTAGTCATGGTATCGGCTCCTTTCTTGGAGTTGCTCATGTTGAACCGAGCTATGATCTTATCAACGTATGTGCTTCGACTGAGACCCAAAAGGCCCTTGGATCGGTCTCTTTGAATTTTAATTCCTAGAATGTAAGCGACTTCTCCAAGATCTTTCATAAAGAAACAAGATGAAAGCCATTTCTTAACTTCGTTAAGCATGGGTATATTGTTTCCTATGATCAGTATATCGTCTATGTACAGTACAAGAAACGATACAGCGCTCCCACTTGCCGTTCTGTAAACACAAGGTTCATCATTATTTTTATCAAAACCAAACTCTTTGACCTTTTGATCATTATTTTGATCAAAACCAAACTCTTTGACCTTTTGAGCTTCTCCAGGAAACAGCCCCTCTGTTAAGAGTGAACACAAATCCTGACTGTGAGCGAGAATCATCTCGCTCAGTCTGAAAACTAGCGTCAGCGTAACACCTTACAGTGAGCTCTTCATCAACACCTCCATATACGAGAAACATATATGTGGTGTTTCTCAAGTATTTCAATATGTTCATTACAGCTGTCCATTGAGCTAGTCCTGGCGTCTGCTGGTACCGACTAGTCACGCTCAGTGCATACAAGATATCCGGTCGTGTGCAGAGCATGGCATACATGATAGATCCAATAGCAAAGGCAAATGGGATCGATGCCTTTTAGCTTATCTCTTGCTCCGTTTTAGGTGCTTGAGATTTGTCCAAGATTATTCCCTTAGTCATGGGAATGGATCCTTTCTTGGAGTTGCTCATGTTGAACCGAGCTATGATCTTATCAACGTATGTGCTTTGACTAAGACCCAAAAGGCGCTTCGATCGGTCTCTGCGAATTTTAATTCCTAGAATGTAAGCGGCTTCTCCAAGATCTTTCATAGCGAAACAAGATGAACGCCATTTCTTAACTTCGTTAAGCATGGGTATGTTGTTTCCTATGATCAGTATATCGTCTACGTACAGTACGAGAAACGATACAGTGCTCCCACTTGCCTTTCTGTAAACACAAGGTTCATCATTATTTTGATCAAAACCAAACTCTTTGACCTTCCGTCGGATCACTAAGGCCGACTTTCGTCCCTACTCGACGGGTGGGTCTTGCAGTGAAGCTCCCTTCTGCCTTTGCACTCAAGGGCCAATCTCCGTCCGGCCCGAAGAAACCTTTGCACGCCTCCGTGACCTTTTGGGAGGCTACGCCCCATAGAAACTGTCTACCTGAGAATGTCCCTTGGCCCGTACGTCCTGACACAAGGTTAGAATTCTAGCTCTTCCAGATTGGTATCTCACTGATGGCTCAGACTCCCCCCCCCCCCCCGGAAGGGGGCCTTCTTCGCCTTCCACCTAAGCTGCGCAGGAAAAGCCCAAAGCCAATCCCAGGGAACAAAGAAGCTTCATAGGGTCTTTCTGTCCAGGTGCAGGTAGTCTGCATCTTCACAGACATGTCTATTTCACCGAGCCTCTCTCCGAGACAGTGCCCAGATCGTTACGCCTTTCGTGCGGGTAGGAACTTACCCAACAAGGAATTTCGCTACCTTAGGACCGTTATAGTTACAGCCGCCGTTCACAGGGCTTCGGTCGCCGGCGACCCTGTCATCAGGTCACCAACTTCCTTGACCTTCTGGCACTGGGCAGGCGTCAGCCCCCATACAAATGCCCTACGAAGAAGAAGAATCCTAGAACAAAATGAGAAGTAGCTAACCAGCTTCTAGGAGACACATAATTGACTGCATTGATCTCGGTAGCTACTCCACCCACGGAATTTAAAGAGCCTAAAGGAGCATGAGTCATATATTCTGCAGAACGATGTTCTTGCCAAGGTTCGAGATGCTTGCTTGAGTCTATAAATGGACTTGCTTAGCTTGCAAACCTTATTTGGATTCTTTGGATCGACAACACCATCAGGCTGAACCATGTAGACATCCTCTTCGAGTTTTCCGTTCAGGAAAGCGGTTTTAACGTCCATTTGCCATATCTCATAATCATGGTATACGGCTATGGCAAGGAGAATCTTGATCGATTTGATCATGATAACGGACGAGAAGGTTTCGTCATAGTCAATCCCTTGGGTTTGAGTGAAATCTTTCGCTACAAGCCGTGCCTTGTAGTTTGCACATTCCCATGCATGTCAGTTTTTCTTTTAAAGATCCACTTACTCCCTACTGCCCGAATGCCGGGGGTAGCTTAATCAAGTCCCAGATGTGATTGTCACACATGGATTGCATCTCAGCGTTCATTGCTTCAAGCCATTTATCAGATTTCGGATCTGACATAGCAGCTTTGTAGTTAGTAGGCTCATCGTTAGAATCAGCTATTAACAGAACGTCAAAGGCCTCATGATAGCCAAGGTATCTATCAGGCTCTTTGCGCGTCCTTTCGCTCCTACGAACACTTGCGCTTGTGCTTGGGTCTGATGGGGCAACAACCATTTGTCGGTCAGACGCAGTAACCGTCTCAGGGTTAGGTGTATTTAGAATTTCTTCAAGATGCACTGGATCGCTATTCGTTCCTCGAGTAAGAAAGTCTTTCTCAAGGAATTTACCTTTCCTTTTGATGGAAATAGTTTTTGCATCAGGATGGTAAAAGTAATAACCGATAATACTATAGTATCCAATGAAAGTTACCCTTTCGCCTCGGGGATCGAGTTTGTTATCAGATTCGCTGGTAAAATAAGCATCCCATCCCCATACCATGAGGTATGATAGTTTAGGAAGAGAACCATGCCATATCTCATACGGGGTCTTCTCTACTTTCTTGGTCGGTGCCAGATTTATTAGGCGAGCAGCGGTCAAGATGGCATATCCCCAAAAGGAATGTGGCAAGGTGGTCCTACACATCATCGATCGAACCATGTTAAGCAGAGTTCGATTCCTCCTTTCACTTACGCCATATAACTGGGGTGTGCCAGGAGGAGTAGGTTGTGAAACAATTCCACATTCCTTTAGATGATTCAGGAATTCAGCACTTAGGTATTCACCACCTCTATCAGATCGAAGTATTTTAATAGTTCAACTCGGCTGATTTTGTACTTCGTTTTGAAACTCTTTGAAGTTTTCAAAAGTTTCATGCTTGTGTTCCATCAGATATACATAGGCATATCTGTTGTAGTCATCGATGAATGTCACGAAGTACCGTTCACGATTTCTCGTTTCGGTTAGAAAGGGTCCACACACGTCGGTGTGAATAATGCCTAACAATCCTTGGGCCCGTTCACCTGTGTGGGTGAAGGGTGACTTGGTAAGTTTACCAGATAAGCACGAATCGCATTCATCGAAGGAATCTGCATCTTGGGATTCAAGAATCCCAGTAGTTTGCAACTTCTTGATGCGGGCTTTGCTTATGTGACCAAGCCTATGGTGCCATAACGAGGATTCGTTACTATTAGCTTTGCTTCTTTTAGAAACATGATAAAGCTGATCATTTGTTTGAACGTCTATCTCATATATACCATGTCGAGGATTAGCCTCGAAATAAAAGATATCATTAAGGTAAGCATAAATCATATTTCCCTTAAATTTATACAGAGAACCTTGATCAAACAATGAAGAGACAGAAATAATGTTTTTGGATAAACCAGGTGCATACAAACAGTTTTTTAAAGTAACTACAAGGCCAGAAGAGCATAAAAAAGAATATGTGCCGGTAGCAAGTACTGTGACCTTTTTCCCATCACCAACGATGAGGTCCATGCAGCCTCGTTCGGTCTTCTTCCACTTCTCAAGTTCCTGCAAAACATTAACGATGTGATAACCACATCCATTATCAAATACCCATGAATTGGAGGAAACAGTGAAAAGTTCAATAACATTTATTGACATACCTGATGAGCAACCCTTATTAGGGTTCTTGGTCATCTTCAGCTTTGCAAGATAAACAGGACAGTTGCGACGCCAGTGTCCCATTTTGTTGCACTCATGGCACAGGCGTTCCTCGGGAGGCTGCACCTGTGGTTTCTTGCCTTTGCCTTCTTTAACCTTCTTGGCTTTGGATATCTTTGTATTAGCAACTTTGAGCACGTCCGGCGTGACCCTGATCTTCACGTTGGGTATCAACGGAATCACCTCCTCGATCGACTGAGCCGAACAATTAATCGCAAGAATACGATAATGTTCAGGCAAAGATCTGAGTACTACATCTAGAGCCATCCCTTCAGAGATGGAGTAGCCAAGGTCGGTCAGACTATCGTGATACGCTTTCATCAGCATGACATGATCGTATGGCGAGGAGTCGCTAGCCATGGAGGAGTTCACGAATTGTGAAAGTGCATTGGCTCGCTCAGTCCTATGACCTAACTCAAATATATCCTTGAGTTTACGCATGATGTCATAGGCAGACGACATCCCCATGAAATTGTACCGATAATACTGAGTCATGTTAGATAACATCGGGTCAGTGACGCCCTTATCATCGTCAGTGTGCTTTTGGAGCTCAGATCACGAGTTCTCATTTAACAAGTAAGATGGAATACTCGCGATAGGTCGGTCAATGACATAGAGTTTCCCGAAGATCCTTAAAAGGTTCCTCAGGGTAGTCTGCCATGCGAGAAAGCCAGTCTCAGTGAAGGGGTCGAGTTGTACCATTGAACTTGATGGTGGTGAGTTTTCATTAGCCTTCTGAAATAAGCAAAGTAGATTTAATTAGTATTTTTGATGTTTTATATTTCTTTTAAAATAAGTTGGTAAAGTTTAGTTTTTAGAAATCAAGAATTCGTTTAGGCGACATTACTTGAGACCGCCAAATGAGCCTCAGGAGCAAAGCCGTGTAAACAAACTGACAACGCTTGTCAATTGTGAGACTCAAGTCACAACTCTCAGTATGAGGGCGCTATATACATACAATTGTATTTTGCGATACGTTTGGCCTTATCCGTGCCCACTTTAGCAATACACATCCGTGGCGCAATGTTGAAATACTCCAACACCATGAACATATACGTCTAAAGCGATAGTAATCCTAAATGGTCGAAGTGATGACACGGTGTTGAGATACTCCAATGTTCTCACCTTAGAATGTACCCTCGGCACCAAGTGCGGTGTTGAAATACTCCAACACTGATGCTCCGGTAAATACGTTCCAAGTTCCACTTGACATAGGATGGCACGAACTATCAGTTTTTAAGAAATGCCATATAGGGATATTAATTACTTTTAATATTTAATTATCGTCAGACATGAATGATAAACCCTATCACCACTCGTGTGACAATCTGTCTTTTCAGGTCTTTTCCTGATTTATATAAACTTAATATGATATAAATGTCGTGAGAACATTTATTTTAACTGATATAAATGTTGTGTGAACATTTATGTGTTAACGGTGTTGACTCTAGCAAATTAGGGTTTTGTAAAACCATCACTATACGAGCATGCACTTAAGTCTAGACGTTTTATATTCTATGATTTTATGTAAATCATATGTTATGATTTTATGTGAACGAACTAAATTTATGATTTTATGTGATATAATTATATACATATTCACATTTTATTCTATGATTATATGTGACAATGCGTCACGTAATTATACGTAACATTTATATTATTTTATGTGTGACTATATATACATATCGTTACGGTTTTTTTGTTTATTATTTTATATGAACTCAAAGTATATATTTATAAATTATTACTTGTAATTTTATGTGAATGAATCAAGGTTTATATTTTATAAAACGTCACGCGTTGAACATGTGTTGATATATATTCTTATTGGCATTGTTCAGGTTTTCTTTATTTTGTCAACTTCGTTAGTCTCGTTAACCCGTTCAAAACCTCAAGGGACCAGTTTCACAATTTTCTAAACTTACATTTTATTTAACCAAACTTGGAAGGACTGTTTCTGCTATTAGCTAAACTTGGTTATCTATAATACAAATGCATTAGGGACTAGTTGCGACAAATTCCCAATGTTGATTTGAGGACATATTTGGAACCGTCGGTGACGGTACGAGTCGGTAACCGACTCCACATTTAATTTTGGGTTTAACACATTCATTATGCCGACATTCGAGTTTAGCGTTTCCATTCTCAATCATTCGCACAAAGAACCCCATTCGACCAATGATCTCACCATGGTTACTCTCCGATGAACTATTACCACAAAGAAATCCGGCCACCTACGTTTATTGTCCTCGGTTCACCACGGTGTGCCCCATCACACCGGCATCACCACCGGACTAGCACCGCTATCCCGCTCGAGCATAACAGAACTGGAAAGCATTACAGGACCACTCCAAGGTTCAGGTTCTTGATCTAGTTCACCGTTATTGTCTCGTGTTCGGGTTCGAGTCATCATCGTTCGAGTTTATTGCCGTCATTTTCTGTCGCAGTTCATTCTCACAAGAGGTATTCCGAAAACTCATATTATATTCGTATAATACCAT
This sequence comes from Deinandra increscens subsp. villosa, assembly GCA_039602395.1. Lineage (NCBI taxonomy): Eukaryota > Viridiplantae > Streptophyta > Magnoliopsida > Asterales > Asteraceae > Deinandra > Deinandra increscens. The sequence goes on from JBCNJP010009137.1 coordinate 28,395, forward strand.
TCTCATTCATCCTTTAGAAGTTGCTGTAAATTTTTGTTTCATTAATGGAGGTTCGGGCACCATTAGGGTTATGGGTGAGGAAGAAGACACCCAACCCGTATGGGTTATATATTTTGTATGGCATAATATAACCAGTGTGATGGGTTGTCCGGGTCGTTCGGCAATTGGTTACCAAACTGGTGGTCGCGAGTTCTAAACTCGGCCACAACTTTTTATTATTTAACCCGATTCATGTTCTTTTTTTTCCCAGCACTGTTGATATGAAAGCTATTCCATTCGATTTTAAAACCCAAAACAGATTCTGTGACAATGGTTAAGTGACTGGTTGATGAACCAAAGGTTTCAGGTTCGAAACTAGCAACCTCTAAACTTCTTTATTATTTGTTTTCCGATTGATGATTTCTTTTTTTATTTCCATATGTGGTCCCCAAACCATTCCGAACATGTTTCAAGTCCCGTAATTGTCAATACTGTTGCCCGATGACCTAATATTGTATTATGTAAACTTTATAGGTTACACCTAATGTTTTAATCCGAGCATGGGAATTTTGGGGGTGTGACAACTTGGGACTAGTAAATTAATTTAACCTAATTAAAATTACTAAGTTGTCGCGAATGGCTTATTGTGTGTTTAACGGCATTAGGTCTTGATCTCGCTCGAGCCATACAAGCGAGATCATGAGGGACATATTTATTTAAAATTAAATACAATAAACGGTGAACAACCAAGGAGGCAACTCTGTGCGTACTTGGATCCGATTCAGCTCACACTTGCTTCGACATCTCTTCGGCGTGTGTCCAGTCTTCGAGTCTTGGTTTTTACAAAATTTACAATTACAAAATAGTAACCTAGCTCTAGATTTTGTACAACTTTGAAACCCTAAAACCGGGTCCAATGAACCAAAAATTCGAAACACATGAAAGGGCCAAAACATTTGGGCCAACCAGAGAAAAACAAACACGCCAGACATAAACAATTATGCACTTTAAAATAGGGGTCGGCCGTAACACACAATAATAAAAATTTCTATAGAATTAAAATAAACAAGTAAATTAATTCTAATTCGCAACTTGGATTTTAATCGAAATTGCGAACTACGGTTACTAAAAGACCGGTTCTAGTTTGCACGCGGTGATAATGGCTCTGATACCACTGTTGGGTTTTACAGTGGATATCCGGGTTACCGATTTTAATTTTTATCCGATTAAAACCGGTTTAATATAAATTAGTACTCTATTAATTTGGCAGCGGAAACGATTTAAATAAAACACGTGAATATTACTGCAACAGGATCAATCACCGCACGCGACAAACACAGAAAAATATTAATTTAAAAATAAATAAATTAAATTAAATATCTAAATGAGTTAGATATACCTTGGCGGGATCCGAGCAACCGCTCAAGACACCCGGATTCAACGGGCTCGCACTAGGACAAACTGAGACTTCTGACTCGAACATGCGAGACAAATCATCGATGGCGGCGGCGGCCATAGGTGGCGGCGACGGTAGTGGTGGCGGCTGTGACAAATCTTTCTCCACCGGGATCGCGACTGGGACAGTCCCTATGAAAATCTCGTCTCCGGTGACAGGTGGTGATGCGGTGGCGGTGGCCGGTAAGTAGAGTGGCGCGGGCCACGACGAGGGGACATGGCGCGGTGGCCTCGGCTGCGCCGGCAGCGTAAGGACCACCGGCCGGTGATCGCACGATGGTGCGGCGGAGGCAGCGGCGGAACACGGCTGCGGCTCGGGTCGCGGCTTCGGCTTCGGCTCGGGCTGCGGCTTCGACTCGGGCGGTTGCAGCTTTCTTTTCGAGTCGAGAACAAATACTAGCCAAACCGAGATCCATCAGAATGAGCGACGGACGGCGGTGGTGGCGTCGGACGGTAGTCGACGGATGCGAGGGGTGGCGCCGGTTTTGGTGTCGACGCAGGGAGGGAGAGAGAGAGTGGAGATTAGGGTTTTTGATGACTTCTTTTACAATTAACCTCTCTCTCCTTATTTAATTAAAAATCGTGGACCGGGGCACTGACGGACTGGGCCCGGTCGTGATTTCTATTAGTCCACCATACCGATCAGTCTGTTAAATCCAGTAACAACTGATCCGTTTGTTTATTTTACGAGCATTTTTGGCCAAATTAATTTTGTCGTTTTAATTAAATAAATAATCAAGTATTTACTTAATTTACCACATAGTTCGTTTTAATACTAATTAACAATTAATTAGTTTTATAGTTCGTTGACCCGGGTGTAACTCTTACGGGTCAATGTCAGTCGGGTTCGTTAATTTGTCGGGTCAGGACACCCTATTTCCAACATCTTATTGGTCAGCCCCCTAACATTCCAGGTGAGGATATTCATATTCATTGTAAACTCACAGGGCAAGATTGAGCACTCAATTCCTGAGTGATCAATGTAGGGGTAATCTGATCTATTTTCATAAACTGTGTTGTCTCTCCATCAACTGAAGCCACTTTATTGTCCTTAGACTCCGGTGCACTAAAGTACCCATCAGAACCATCCCCATAATCCAACCCATCCCCATCATCCAACCCATCCCCATATTCAAAGCTAAGGCCCTTAGGGAAATCATGAACTTCACACATCTTTAGAAAGAACTTGGATTGAAGGAAACTCCATTTAACCAAAGAATCTCTGGTAAGAACCTCCTTTTTATTGGTAAAGCGCATAACCTCATCCTTCCTACCTTGCTAAAGAAATTCATAAAAATCATCAAAAACACTGGGCTTATCCTCCTTAGGAACAGAATGCCTCCCATCAGGAGGCTTGTGAAGGTGAAAACTGCCAAAAATCAACCTAGCCTTGGTTTCAGCCCTTTTCTTACTAAGAAGTAAACCCTTAATATGTCTACCACAAATTTTATCATTCTTAGAACATCTAATTTCATTATCTTTAGGGGTTTCCATAAAAGGCCTAGAATCTTGATTATCAATGTTCATAGCATCAGTAGCAAGACTTGCAAATCTATTCTGCAATCTAATTTTAATTTCCTTATCATTACCAAACAGCCCTTTATACCATCTATATTTTTCATAGAATCAACTATAACCTCATCACTGTAAAAACTTTATAGGGTTGGTGGCAACTCAAACATAGCATCCTTTGCTTTTGTGCTCAATTCTATATCTTTCACTTTGCTTATATCTTGTACTTGGACAATTATCTTGATGTTTATGTTATTCACTCAAGTGTTTGATGTTTTGTATCTCATGTTTAATGTCTTAACTTGCATTGAGTATTGATATTCAAGAAATTTCCCTTGTACATTTTCAATTGCAGTGTGAATGTCTGAATTCAATGTTTTGGGTCATTTCATGATAAATTACTTGGCTAATGTCAATAATTGAATGTGTCTTCGTAATAACAACCCTTTGTGATTCAATAATGTTAATTGACATTTCCGGAGTGTACTTGGTGATTTCTGAACTTTATTGGCGACCTCACCAAGAATGTTGGCGATTTGGGATTAACCCTTGGCGACCTCACCAGGCTGGCGACCTCACCAAGATACTGTTGGCGATCTGGGCAGGCCTGCTTGGCGACCTCGCCAACCCTTGGCGACCTCACCAAGCCTTGGCGAGGTCACCAACCAGTCTTGGCGACATCAGATTTGTTCTTGGCGACTTCGGAGTTGTTCTTGGCGATCTCGTCAGTCTGATGTCATAAATTTCACTAACTTCAATAACATTCTCTTGATTTCAGTGCAATCACGACCTGTGCTCTCTCCAGTATAAATAGTGTAGAAGCATATATAGTTGTCTAGTGCTAGGTCTTGTATTTATAATGTTTTGTATAATCTGGTCTCAGCGGACCAGGGGCGGACCAGATGGTACGCCCGGACCATCTGGTACGCTGGTTAGTTGTTCCGCTGGCCAGATCTAGTATAAAAAGGTTTAGCTCGTTTAGAGGAGAGTAGTTGTGAGGTTTGAGCTGAAAACTGTGTTTTTCTAAGGTGTAACCTGTTTACTTTCTCTCTCTAAAGGTTGAGCAATAAAGAAGTGTTAA
>JBCNJP010009139.1:0-32338 GCA_039602395.1 Deinandra increscens subsp. villosa
GATTTCTTCAATCTATTTAGTGTTTACGATCAGTTTGTTGTGGCTTCTAGTAGACGGATTTCATTCAAGATTTGATCTTTCTCTAAGATCTAATCTCTTCATCTACTATTTCTCTTGATTCAATCTCTCACAAGGATTCCGCACTCGTGTTAGATCTTCATATCGTGTGTTTGGGTATTTTTCGGACCTACAGGTCATACTGTTTTGTGATAATCGATGATATTTTTCAAGATATACTTTGGTTTTCTTTCTCAAAACAAAAGATGAAACTGCTAAATTGCTGAAAACTCTTGTAATTAATTTAGAAAATCAATCAAATCTCAAGGTCAAAACAATAAGATGTGACAATGACACACAATTCAAAAATCATGTTCTGAATTCATTTTGTGAGGAGAAGGGAATTGTGAGACAATTTAGTGCTCCTAGAACTCCACAGCAAAACGGTGTTGCTGAAAGGAGAAATAGGACATTGATTGAAGCTGCTAGATCCATGTTAGCAGACTCCAAGCTCCCTGTGATATTTTGGGCAGAAGCAGTAAACACTGCCTGTTATGTCCAAAACAGGATCTTAATTGTCAAGGGAAAGAATAAAACACCTTATGAGCTTTGGAGAAAAAGAAAACCAAATATTTACTTCTTCAAGCCATTTGGTTGTCCTGTCACTATCTTAATAACCAATGAATCATTGCCCAAATTTGCTGAAAAGGCTGATGAAGGTTATTTTTGTTGGATACTCTGGTGTGTCAAAAGCATATAGAGTATATAACAATATAACTAAGATTGTTGAGGAAACCATAAATGTATCTTTCAATGAAAATTCTCCCAACAATTTTAAGTCTCAGCCTAGTTTGTTATTTGATATTGATGCACTAACTACTGCTTTCAACATAACTGTTGATAAGCCTGTGAGCTCTTTAGTGCAGGAACAAAATTCTCATAGGTCTGCTGATGAGCATTGGAAGAGTAATAAAACACTTTTTGTTAAAACTGTTGGTAATGATATGTTGATGGTACAAATTTATGTTGATGATATTATTTTTGGTTCCTCTAATATGTTCTTGTGCAAGGAGTTTGAAACTTTGATGCAGTCTAAATTTGAAATGAGCTCCATGGGAGAATTAACATTCTTCTTAGGGCTGCAAGTGAAGCAAACTGCAGATGGAATCTTTCTGAACCAATCAAAGTACATCTAAGACATGCTGAAGAGATTTGACATGCTAACTTGCTCAAGTGCCAAAACTCCCATCTCCACTTCCCACAAGTTAACCAATGACTTAAGTGGCAAGCCAGTGGATGTGCACTTGTACAGAGCTATGATAGGCTCTCTGATGTATCTCACTGCTAGCAGACCTGATATCATGTTCAGTGTTTGCTTATGTGCGAGATATCAGTCCTCACCGAAGGAGTCACATATGCTAGCTGTTAAGAGGATCTTCAAGTATCTTAAGGGGCAACCAAAACTGGGTTTGTGGTATCCCAAGAACGCTGATTTCTCCTTCAGAGCATTCACAGACAGTGATTATGCTGGTTGTGACATTGATAAGAAATCAACTTCAGGTGGATGTCAATTCCTAGGAGAAAGACTTGTCTCTTGGCAATGCAAGAAGTAAACTTGTGTTTCCACTTCAACTGCAGAGGCTGAGTATATTGCCGCTTCAAGTTGTTGTAGCCAAGTCCTTTGGATCCAAAATCAAAAGCTTGACTATGGGATCACATTCATGGAAACTCCCATTCTTGCAGACAACAACAGTGCCATCTTAATCATCAACAATCCAGTGAAGCACTCCAAGACCAAACACATTGACATAAGGTATCATTTTAATAGAGATTGTGCAGAAAAGCATTTAATCAAACTATTCAAAGTTCACACTGATCATCAATTGGCAGATATGTTTACAAAAGCCTTTGATGAGGCAAGATTTTTCTACCTCATCACAGCCATTGGGATGATGAACTTTGAATAAGACTTTTCACAATTTTAATAAAAGAGAGGCTTGTGCTCAAGAGCCCGTCTCTTGATACAAAAAGAAAAAGAAAATGAGAATCTCTAGTGTTAATTAGACAATATTTCAGTTCATAGTCAGTAACTGCTGTTAAAACTATGGATAATAAACACAAATTTTCAAAAATCATGTGTTTTGGATTTCCGGTTCAAATTCAGGTACAACCTGGAGAAAACAACTTTTGAAATTCACTGGGTGAACTTCAACCGGAAAAATGCTTTAAATATGACGTGGAAATTTATTTTAAAAACAATTCTCTCAAGCGGAAAATTTGTCCGCTTGATGTTCAGACGGAAGAATTTTAGTTTTTAAAATAAAGGAGAAAATGGGTTCCGCCTGAACTTCCGGGTCAACAAAGTCAAAGTCTCATTTAATTACCCGGAAGGCACAATTTTCTAAGCGGATATACATTTATTTACCTATTAAGTTTTTAACTGTTTAAAATCCGAGGTTTCAGTAAATTTACTTTTGGATAAAGACATGCTTTAACCTGTTGTACTGTATAACCCATAAAGCATCTTTCCCATCAGTTACTGAACCGTCTATTTCAATTCTCTCTCCTCCACGTCATCACCGAAAAGGTAAAAAGCCCTAATTTACCATTATTTTCCCCATTTCTCTCAACCCCACTCAGAAATTACTCCCAAATTTCTCTCAAACCCTCTCCGATAAACTCTCCGATTAACCGTCAATACTCTCCAAACCTGTATCAACAATGGCTCCCAAAGCAAAGGCGAGTGGCAAGAAGCCAATCGGTGATTCCAAGTTCCCTGTAGAGCATAACCTGGTGGCGTACCTAGAACCACCAAGCAAAATTGATATCTACAACGGCATGATAGACTTCATCAAAAGATCTCATCTTCATCATGCGCTCACTGTTGAAGCCGAAATTTTCGAAGAAGTGATGGAAGACTTTTGGTTTCATGCTAGGGTTACCGAAGGCGAAGATGGTAGTGACAAAATTGTGTCAACTGTTCAGGGGAAAGAAGTGGAAATTGATGAAGCAAAGGTGCGAAAATTGTTGAAGTTAAGGGATGAAGGTGGATACGAAGTGGTCAATCACAAGAAATATCTCCGTCTGTTCAGAGATCTTGGATATGGTGGTTCCCTGCAGAGCAAAACCATCAAGAAGGGGCAGTTACCAAACAAATGGAGGTTTTTGGCTCACACAATTCTGGTGTGCCTATCTCCAAAGAAGGGTGGATTTGACGAACTGGCCAGTGAACAGGCCTCTACCTTTTATGCTGTGGTAAAAAGTGAAAACTTTAATTTTTCTAAACTCATTTTTCAAGCCCTAAAATCAAATGTCCAACCTGAATACATCTACCTGTACCCCGGATTTTCTAAACTCATTTTTCAAGCCCTAAAATCAAAGAAGAGTACCCCCCAAATTGTTTGGCTTGGTACAATTTTGCACCAAAAACTTCTTAATGAGAAAACATTTTTAAACCTTGCTTTAAACAAGTCTGCATATCTTGGAAGGGACACTGACTATCCCTTACCAATTCCAAGACAGTTTCCAGATGAACCTGCTACTTCAAAGGTTCAACCGGACACTGCAGCAGTAACTGAGCCCCAAGCTCAAGATGACAGAGCTATAAACCCAATAGCCTATGATCCCACATCTGTCCCAGCTTCCTCTACTATCAAAACTTTTCAATCCAAAAAGAGGAAAGCTCCCACAAACACTACTACTGCCACCTCCTCATCCAACTCACCTTCTGTCATATTCAAAAGACAAAGAAATGTGGTCACTGGGTCTCCTCCACCTAGTACCACCAACCAACCCATAGCTTCTAACCCCGTCCAAGGCAAAAAGCCTAAACGGAAACTGGTCAAAGTGGGATTTTCTCTTAGGGATGAACCTTCATTTGAGGGGGAGTCATTAGAAGCAGATGTACCTTCCCCATCTGAACATTTTTCACCCCTACAACCCCTGTCACCTAGGAGTGACAGTGCTCTCAATCTTAGCTTAGATGAAGGTGTTATTAACTCGCCTGCCTCATTACATGAGAACATCCTGATAGGCCAGGACCCTGTAGCACTGTATCCCCACTCCTCACCGGAGGTGAGTCTCAGGAGTCAGGAAGAGATTCAATTTGCGGCAATCTTCTCTGAATCAGCACCTAGAAGTCCTTTATTGGAACCAAGGGTTGCTGAAACAGATGAAGAGAATCCCAGGTGCCAAGAAGCCGTGGCTACCAATGCTGATCAATCTAGGATTGATAGTTTGGTTTTCTCCAAGGATGCTGGCAAAAAGCCAGTCGAGGACAGTTATACACTACCCGAATTGACGAAATTATACCTTTCACTCCAAGAACAGGTTGATACTTTGAATGCAACTGTTGCTCATTTGGTGCAGGCTGATCCCATTCATAACCTGTTAGAGAAGTTGATGAACCAATCCTAGATTGATCAGCATTGGTAGCCACGGCTTCTTGGCACCTGGGATTGACGAAATTATACCTTTCACTCCAAGAACAGGTCGATACTTTGAATGCAACTGTTGCTCATTTGGTGCAGGCTGATCCCATTCATACCCTATTAGAGAAGCTGATGAAGCTGTTATTGCTGATGAAGCTGATACTGTCAAATTGGGGGAGAAGATGTCCTCAAGGCCTGTTATTTCAGAAATTGAAGAAGTGGAAAGGATACCGGCTGAAGTTAGAGCCATAGCCTATGAAAGAATTAGTGTCAACCCCTTCTCTGTTGAAGAAAGTTGGGTGAACATGAAATGCAGTCAACTGATTGCTATTTCTCCTTTTGAGGACCCCAACCTCACCGAGCTTGTACAGTCAACTATGCTGATTGTTGGTGCTCTCCCTAAGCACATCAACATGATCACGACACTCCTCAAAGGTGTCATTTTTCTGGCTGAAAGAGCCAGTGATCAAGTGGTAGGAAATATTGCCTCCACCAGCAAGGCAGCATTTGATGTTGAAGAAAGCACTGCAACTGTTGCAGTTGCTACAATGACTGAAGGGGGAGACGAAAACTTGATAGGTGAAGAAGAAGGCACAGAGGTGCTGGAGTTTGCTGACAAAGAACCTGAAGTCACCCAACCTCCGGTGGTGACTGAAGGTCAAATTCTTGTTTAAGCAGAAGTTCAACCGGAACTTCAACCGGAAGTTCAAGTGGTAGCTGAGCTGAGTGTTCAACCGGAAATTCAACCGAAGGAGCAAGGAAGTGAAGGCGCAAAGGATATAGCAGCAACTCTGGTAGCTTTAAGGAGCACTGAGCCAATTCAAACTGAAGAAGTTGTTCAAGCTGACATTGCTAAAACTATTCAACAGGTAACTCAAACTCCTGAAGCTGAGGCTATAGTGAAGCTGGTAAAAGATGCCAAAAGGGCAGCAGAGGATGAGAGGATTGCCAAAGAACTACAAGAGGAATATGATCTGTATCTGCAAAACAGTGTATTTGAGAACTTACTTGAAGAGGCAAAGACTAGGTCTTTCAACTGGATATTAAAGGATTATGATCTGGAAGCAATGACTGAAACTGATAGGCAGAAGTTGATTTCGATTGCTTCTCAATTGCCTACCAGGTTGACAAAGAATGATGAGAATTACATCCTACTGAAAAAGATACAAAGGGCACTTGTGGTCAGAAATTTGAAGACAGAGGAAGAGGTAGCTCATATGCAAGTTAGGGGACTTTCTACCTTGATAGATTCAATTTTTCATAAGCTTAAAGGAGAAATTGCTACTGTCAATCCTAACTTGGTGATGCCTTCACCATCAGAGCTCATCTCAGGTACAACAACTGTAAATGTTAAACCTGAACTTTCTGACATTACAGATGTACAACCTCCACCTTCTTTCACTTATAACCCAAACCCAATGCCCACAACAATTCCATCTATCTTACAGTCACTTGCCATCACACCCTACAAACCTCCCTCCATCTCCAAGAAAGTTGCCACCAAACTTGCCAATCCCAAGTACAGAACAGATAATTTTACTCCCATTGCTCCCCTCAAGAAAAAGCCTCCACCTACCATGGATTTATCTGATATCTTCCCTCCTACTCCACCTTCAAGCCCTACACCAGAAGCTGATAGACCACCAACACAAACTTCCTTACCTCCACTCACCTTCAAAGAACCTTCTGCCACCACCACCAAACCTACTGAAGCTCAACCCGGTCCTTCCTCTAAATCCTCAAAGGGCAAAGCTCCAAAAGAAATAGAATCAACTGATAATTCTAATGAGGAAAACAAAATGAGAAAAAAGAAGACTGCTGCATCACAAAAGAAAGAGAGAACAAAGGCGAAGGAAAAAAGGCCCACCCAGGAAAAACAAAATTGTTGGGTGGACAGTTAATGAAGACACCTTTGACTTCAAATTCCAGTGCCTAAGTGGGATCACCAGAGTAGTGAATGCTCATCTCGCCACCATAATGCTTGACATCTCCCAACTATCGGATATCTATGCTAAATTGCAAGGGATAATGAGTTTGTCCAGAGCTGAGCTCCTGCTGAGAATGAGCATAGAACCAAAAGTGCTCGAGCATGAATTGTTCTCTGAAACTCAGGTTGATAAAGATACTGAAGAAAAGACAACCAGTCCGATAAAATTTGTGATTTGGGAAGAAGAAGAAAAACTCTTCTATGTACACAGGGCAGATAGCAGTTTCACAAACCCATGAAGCAATTAATGTTCAAGATCAGTGGAATGAACAAGATTGGGAAGCTCTGAAACATGTTAAGGTCACCATGACCAGTATGAGTGTTCTCTCAAAAGATGTGAATGCAGGGGTTAAGTTCTTTGACAAGTAGGTCAAGGAGAAGAAAATTTTTGGGTACAAGTCAGTTTTTGAAGATAAACATTGAAGTTAAAGAATAATTTGACAGCATCAGCGTAGGGGGAGATTGTAAGGAATATTGCGCTTGGAAGATTTCCGGTTGAATGCCAATTTTGTATAGTTCCGGCTGAAGTTGAAGTTGAAGCAGAATTCTCACTTCAAGCGGAACTGGCAGTTCAAGCGGAGAGAAGCAGTTTTGTCCCTTAGTGAATATTCCGGGTGAACTCGATTATCCACCAGATAATGAGTTCAACCGGACTTTTTCTGAGATGTCTTTTCAGCAAGTCCAATCCTGCAAAAGATTCTCGTATGCTTCTATATCTGATTCAAGCCGCTCGCCTAAAGTAGTATGGTACTGCAAACACGCAAGATATTCCAATTGACGATGTTTATTCTTTTGGTAGTTTGTATTTGACTTTTTAGTTTACGGTCTAGATTAGATTGCATGAGATCAATGGTTGTCATTGATCTCATCAGCACTATATATAGCTTAGTTAGCTCTAGTTTACATCACGATTATCTTTGTTGTTATCAGTTCTTGAACAACTTGTAATAGTGTAGCTTCGAGTTAATGCAAGTAGTGCCGAGTATTTGATACTTTGTTGTTACTATATTTCTGCAAATCAAGCTTTTACATTATACACAAGAACTTAATATTGCTTGAGCAAAGTGAAATATAACTTTAATTCCGCAGGGTTATATTTGCAAGTAAAGGGCTTTGTTCTAGTTTAACTCTAACTTTTAACGATCCTACAGTCTCCAACAAATAATTCAAATTCAAAGGAATTAGTCTCACAATCTAATCTAGGATATGACTGGTCAAACGATATTAAACATTTTGAAAGTCCTATTGCTTTGACTACAATTTGTAACAATCCTGCTGGTTTATTTAATGATGAGTTAGCTAAAATGCAACATGCATTTATGGTTCAAATTGATCAGAGTGATTCTGATTCTGAAATAAGTGGTTCTGAATCAAGTGGTTATGAATCTGTTTGTGAGTTTTCTTCTCAAAAAGACAAGAAGAATCAAGGATTGATAAAAGAAAGTGAGTTGTTGGTTGCTGAAAATAAAATAAAGATAGAAGAGTTGACAGGTGAACATAAAAAGTTGGAAGGTGTAATTCAAGAATTGTTATCTCAAAAAGAAAAGTTTCAATGTGTTGAAAAAGATCTTGAGCAAAATCTTACAAAGTAGGCTGAAGAAAAGGACGAATTAGTTAAAGAAGTTGAAAAATGGAAGGCTGAAGCTGAGGATGCTGCAAATGATTTCAATAATTTGTTTGAAAAGTCCAAGGTTAAGCTTAATAGCTTAACAAGTCTTCTGATGAACAAGCTGCTAAAATTGAGTCATATCAGATTGATATTAAAGAGTTGCTAGATGAAAAGAGAGAGTTGGTAAGGGTGAATAAGTTGCAATTTGCGATTCTTGATATTCAAAAGAGAAAAGAAGAGAAGTTGAAGAAAGAGTTATTTGCTGAGCTTGATAATTTACGATTGCAAAAATATGAAACTCACAAGGTTGCTAAACGCTTAATAGCTACCGAGAAGGAATTAGCTGAATCACAACAAAGGATTTCTGATTTGAAGATCCAAGTGATTGACGCAAATCGTCTTTTGAATAATGTCACAAATTCACAATCTTTCACAAGCTTCTTAGCAAAAGATGAAAATTCTAAAAGAATGTTCGACAAGACAGCATCACCTCCTGCGATTATAAAAGAAGCTGTCAATATTGTCAAAGAAACAGTTGAAGAGTGTGATTATTCTAAGTTTTCTGAATCAAAGTCTAAAGAGGATGTGTTAAAGAAAAAGAAGAAGAATGAAACAAAAGCTGAGAAGAAAACTGAAATTCCTCAAACTTCAAATTTTGTATCTGGTTCTTCGTCCACTGAAAAAGGAAAATCAGTTAGTTCAACTGAGAAGATTCATTCAAATACTGATATTAATGAAACAATCTTCAATGCTCCAAAAGATATCAACAAAGTCAAAGCTGAGTTTTCTCATCTTGCGAAGAATGGGCATCAATCATTTGGTTCAAAGGAAAAGGTTTCGGGAAAACATGTTGGTTTGAGTTTTAAGAAAAAAGTTACTGATGTTGGTACTTCTCAGACTCAAAAGTCACCGAATTGAAGAAGATTAATTTGAAGCAAGCAAAGAAAGAAGTTTTTAAAGCTGAAAAAGTTCAACCTGAGAGGTTTTATAAGCTCAAAGGTTCGGAACAAATATTTTCTGACAAGGAATTCCCACTTCACTGGGTGGATAATCAGAAAATATCAGAAGTTTTTGTGAAGAATGCTGATCCAAATAACAAAAAGAAGCAAGCTGATAAAACTTCTTCTGGAGGATATAATTCTAATCCAAAGAGCCCGACATCTAAATGGGTTTATGATCATCGATTTCAGGTATTTGTTTTATGATCATTTTGGAAATACTAATTTTTGTGAAGCTTTGCAGAGACAAAAGAAGATAAATGTAAACAATCGCTTGTGTTACAATTGCCGATAAAAGCGGCATATGGCACAAGATTGTCATGTCACTACTGCTTCTACTTCAAGAAAAGGAAAGGTTCCTAATGTTGGAAATACTTCAACTGACATTTTTTAAACGTCAAGGAAGGTTTTTACCTAAATTTCAAAACAATTCATCTGTCGGTTGTTCGTCACAATCAATTGTGATTGGTTCCTCAAATACTGATTTACCAAATCAATAAATCTGGAAACCTAAAGTGGTTTTGAAGAATAATCAGGACACTGGTCGACCATAGGCGATTCGCTTTGGGTCATTTATAAACTAATGTGCTTGACCAGTGTGGATGTACTTCTAGAAGACCTATCGGTGATTGAAAAGTTACTGATGGAGGAGTATTCTCCTGATTTAATTTAACTTACAAGAGATATCAAATTTCAAAACGGAAATTTTTCTGAAAAGCTAAAATTAGAAGGTGTCTATGTGGAATGGTCAATTTTCTTTCTTTAGTGCATTTTGTTTGTAGTTTAGGGGGAGAAAATTGAAAAAACCAAAAATAGTGTCTTTGTGTTTTGTTAAAATGAAAAATCGAAAAATAGATTTTCATTTTGAGGGGGAGAAAAAAGAGTAAAACCGAAAAATACAATTGGGAAATGATGGTGCATTGGCTTACGTGTCTGACTCATGGATAAATTAGATGAAAAAGCCATAAGATCATTGTTCGATGTGCTAGGTAGGCTCGGTATTAAATCAGAAAGTATTCAGATGTGATATTCATTAAATACTAATACTTGACCAAGTGGATAACATCTTGAAGCGTACTCAAGATATTGAAAAGATGTGTGGAAAAGAAAATGAGATGTCACTGTGTATACATGTGTTCATTTTTTGTTGATACATAATGTGGTAACATACTGGATTGGTCAAAGACTTGGAAGAAAAACAAGAAAAACAAGAAAAACAAAAAAAAACCTAAACTAGATGAACTTCTCCGAACCTTGGGCAAAAAGAGAATTTTTGGTTCAGTTCTTGTAGAAACGAGAAACGATCTTACTACTGCATGCTTTGATCAAATGTAATGAACACGGATGTAAATAAGAGAAATCTTATTGATCACTTGAAGATACAAGAAGTTCTCTCTAGTTTCTCTCTCTAGAAACACACACAGAAAGGTGTAGAATGACAGAAGTGTTTTCAACTAGCTCCTTTGCACATTCTAACACACAGCTATTTATAGTTAGTGACATAGCACCCAGCGTACCAACTGATACGCCGGATCATATGGTACGCCACCAACCAAATAGACACTACAACTCACTTTAAGACATGCTCACATAGATACAATACACGAGACACTCATAGCATAGAAATATGCTCTAACAAACTCCCCCTTAACGTGTAGTGTATCTATTCTCTAACTAAACTTCAGTCTTCAATCTTCAACATGGCTGCATCCGATCTTTGACTTGAAATTTTGTCAGAAATAGAGCTTGCATGGCTGGATCACTCTTTAATTATCTTTGCTCTTCAAGATCCACTTGTGAAAGATACTTCATACTCCCCCTCTCACCATGCTTGAGTCATGACACACAAACCTGCAATTTCAGAAGACAGAAACGCGGTTTCCTTTTTCTTTTGAAAATTAAATTAATCTTGGCGCAAAACTTCTCTTTTGAGAATCCAAGATAGATTTGAAATTTGATTTCGTATCACATGTCGATTGGTCGAAAACAAATAAGAAATAAAATCTTTTTGACTTTTTGAAACTTTATATCAAAACACACCAAAAATCTTTTTGGATTTTTCAGATATGAAACATAAATGCAACACAGAAT
Organism: Deinandra increscens subsp. villosa; assembly: GCA_039602395.1. Lineage (NCBI taxonomy): Eukaryota > Viridiplantae > Streptophyta > Magnoliopsida > Asterales > Asteraceae > Deinandra > Deinandra increscens. Next base: position 11,113 of record JBCNJP010009139.1, read on the forward strand.
CATACACTATTTTTGTCTTTTGTGAGAAAGATCATAACTTGGGATCATATTGGTCATAACATGCTGAACTACACTTCAATTTCAATTACTTCAGCACATAAGTCATGTCGATTACTGGTATAATTTGTCCATCTTAAACTCAGGCAAAATCATACTCATAACATCTGGATATGTTATTGAATTGATTAGGTTTGCTTTGACCAGTGTACCCCACACTATCAGACATACTCAGATGTGTTTTTGCTTTTTATATCACACTTTGTGATTTCATTTGTGATTTAATCACATAATGATTGTAATCATGATTCAGTCAACTGTGTTCCATGCAAAAAGAAATAAGAACGTTAAATCGTCTACCTTAAGGTCGATCTTTCGATACGCAGATAAGGCCTCGGATTTAACAAAATAAAAAAATAAAACAAGTTGAAATTGTATAACCCAACAACAATCAGGTCGGTACTTCCGTACACGCAGAGAAAGTCCGATGAGTTATACGAAACACCAAAGAAAATAAAGCAGAACGTCAAACGAACAACAATCAGGTCGATCTTTCGATACGCAAAGAAAGTCCGATCGTTTGACAAAATAAAGAAAATCAAACAAGTTTAAATCTTTGCAAAATGAACACATGTATACACAGTGTGACTTCTCATTTTCTTTTTCACATATCTTTTCTTGATATCATGAGACATGCATCAAGATGTTGTCCAATTGGTCAAGCATTAGTATTTAATGTGTTTATCACATCTGAATACTTTCTGATTTAATGCCGAGCCTACCAAGCACATCGAGCAATGATCTTTTGGCTTTTTCATCTAATTTATCCACGAGTCAGACACGTAAGCCAATGGACCATCATTTCCCAATCATGTTGGATACAATTTCTCATTTTTCAATGTTTTTGTATTTTTCCCTTTTTCAGTGTTTTTGTATTTTCTGTTTTTCTCCCCCTTAAAATGAAAACTCTATTTTTGGATTTTCATTTTAACAAAAACACAAAGACACTATTTTTGGTTTTCAATTTTCTCCCCCTAAACTACAAACGAAATGTAAAAGAAAGAAAAATTGACCTTTCGACATGGATACCTCTCAGGTTTAGCTTTCAGAAAAATTTCAGTTTTGAAATTTGATATCACATGTAATTTAAGTTAAATCAGCAGAATACTCCTCCATCAGCAACTTTTCAATCACCATAGGTCTTCCAGAAGTACCTGCACACTGGTCAAACACATCAGTTTATAAATGACCCGAAGCGAATTGCTTCTGGTCGACCAGTATCTTGATTTCCTTTTGAAACCACTTTAGGTTTCCAGTGTTGTTGTTTTGGTAAATCAGTATCTGATGAACCAGTCACAGTCGATTGTGACGAACAACCTACATATGGAGCATTTTGAAAATGAGGAATAAATCTTCCTTGAGTTTTGAAAAATGTAGGTTGTGGAAATTCATCAAACACTCTACCATATTCATCAATGAATAGCTGTTTGGCAGCTTTACCAACAAATGAAACCTTTTCTTTTCTAGAACTAGAAGCAGCAGAAACCGGACAATCTTGTGCCATATGCCCTTTTTGTCGGCAATTGTAACACAAACGATTGTTTATGTGTCTTTTCTGTGGAACCTGCATAGCTTCACAAACATATTCATCTCCAAAATGATCATAAAAATTATCATATACCTGAAATCGATGATCATGAACCCATTTGGATGTCGGGCTCTTTGGAGTAGAATTGGATCCTCCAGAAGAATATTTAGCACCTTATTGCTTCTTGGTCTTTGAAACAACATTCTTCACAAAAACTTCAGCAACTTTCCGAGCATCTACGCAATGTAGCGGGAATTCTTTATCAGAAAATATTTGTTCCGAATCCTTGAGTTTGTAGAACCTCTCGGGTGGAACTTTATCAGCTTTAAAAACTTCTTTCTTTACTTGCTTCAGATTAACTTTCTTCAAATTCTGTTGCTGTTGAACCTTTGAAACATTCACATTAACCTGTTTCTTTTGAAATCCCAAACCTGTATATTTTCCAGAAACCTTCTCTTCTGAATCAGAAGATTTATGCCCGTTCTTTGCAAGACGAGAAAATTCAGCTTTAACTTTCTTGAGATCTTTTAGAGCATTGATAATTGTTTCATCAATGTCAGCTTTTGAAGATGAAGATCCAGACACAACCTTTTGAGATTCAGAAGCTTCAGTACTTTTGCCTTTTTCCTCTTGCTATTCTTCAACTGATTTGGAACCAACAAACTCAGAATAATCACCAATCTCAGCCTTTTCTTTCAAATCATGAACGCCGTCTTTAAGACTTCCTGGTGGTGATACAGTTTTGTTAAACATCCTTTCAAAATTCTCATCCTTTGCCAAGAAACATGTAAAAGATTGTGAATTAGTAACATTGTTCAAAAGACGTTTTGAATCAATGACTTCAATCTTTAATTCAGAAATTCTTTGATGAGTTTCAGCCAACTCCTTTTCTGATGCAATTAGCTTCTTTGCCACTTTATTAGTTTCATACTTTTGCAATCTCAACTCATCTAGAGCAGCCAACAATTCCTTCTCGAGTTTATCTTCATTTCTTTTCTGAATATCCAAATTTGCATTTTGCAACTTGTTCACTCTAACCAACTCCCTTTTCTCATCAAGTAACTTTTCCATATCAGTCTGATAAGATTGAATCCTAGTAGCTTGATCATCAGAAAGTTTAGTAAGAGTATCAAGTCTGGACTTTGATTTGTCAAAAAGATTTTGAAAATCGTTTGCTGTATCCTCAGCTTCATCTTTCCATTTCTTTACTTCTTTGACTAATTCAGCCTTTTCTTCAGACAATTTTGTAAATTTCTTTTCAAATTCCTGCTCAACACCTTGACACTGCAACTCTTTTTCAACTAACTCTGTCTGAAAAACTGAAACCTTTTCTTTTTGAGATTCTAACTCTTGGATCATACCTTCCAACTTTTCTCTATCAGCAACCAAATCTTCTTTTTCCTTAACTAAAACATGAATCATCGTATCTTTTTGAGAACAAAACTCACAGACAGATTCATAACCACTATTTCCAGAACTACTAACATCTGAATCAGAATCTGTTATCTCTTCTTCGTCATCACTGTGAACAATCTGAGCAACAAAACAAGACTCATCAGGAAAATCAGCAGCCCAATCATAACCTTCATTCGATGTTTGTTCTTTTGATGCAGAAGAAATAGCAGTCAAAGCAATTTGAGGTGAAGCAGTTTTATCAGCTGTCTGAACCACCTTTTCTTTTGCGGGACACTCACGAGCAAAATGACCATATTTAGAACATTTAAAACATTTGATCTGTGACTTATTTAAACCAAGTTTGTCTCCTTGAAAAATAGATGTCGTTCCATGTTTCTTAATAAACCTTCTACCTCTTTCAGTTAGCATAGCAAACTGCCACTCCAAATCTAATTTGTTCAACTGATCTTCATCCATATGATCTAAATCCTCTCTATATAGACAAGATTTACCAATTTGACTAAATATATCTCCAGAAGAAGATGATATGAATCCAGATAACAACACAACTAAATCTTCAGCTGACTTCCCATTAATCGAACTAGCAGACGATCTATCAGGAATAGTGAAACTGCACCCCCTTGATGAAGTGCTTGATGAACTCTCATACTTTCCTGATCCATGATCAGCAACAAATGCTGTTTGAGGTGGATTTGATATATCATAACCAAATGATTTAGACTTTGCATTAATACTTGCAGAATTTTGTCCATGGTATAACTCAGGATTTTGTAATTGAGCAGTGGACTTGTTTGAATTCATCATTTCCATTTCTCGAGCATGAAGCTTTCCAGTCAAATCATGAAACGATAATGTGGAATAGTCTTTGTCATGAGTAAGCAACAACACATAATTTTCCCATTTCTCTGGTAATGCTTCCATCAATTTTTCTTTCAATTCTTCCTCGGTCTTTTCAATCTTGACTACTTTCATCTAACTAATTAGATGTGAAAATCTTGAAACAAGAGCAGAAATATTTTCTTTGTCGTATTGTTGAAAATTTTCAAATTCTTTGTTCAACACTTTCCTTCGACTCTTCTTATACTGATCATTGCCTTCACATCGAGCAGATAAAGCATCCCATAATTGTTTAGCCTTCTTGCAAGTACTGAATTGATGTAACAATTCAGTAGGTAAAGCCATGGTAAGATAACCATAACTTTTTGTTCAAGTTCATAACTTCTTCTTTCATCCTTATCAAAATCTTGAATCTCTTTATATTCCCCATTGTCAGTTGGACGCACATACAGCGTTCGAATCGGAATCCACAAATCAATATCATTTGTGCTAATGTATGCAGAAAAACGTTGCTTCCAATTTTGATAATCTTCCAATTTTAACAACTTGGGAAATTTCTGACTTGTTCCTATTTCATTATCAAAATTGAGCATAGCTTGTACCGTGCTTTGCATAGCTGCAAACGCTTGAAACTCGGACATTTTCCAACGTAAAATGATACTTCAAAAACTTCGAACTCAAAAACGGAGATCTTCCAAGTGGATTTCGGGGATCAAAACTAGATGGTACTGGCCATAGGCTGGTACAAGTCCTAGATCTCGGAAAGACGAACGTTTTGGCTGGTATTGGGTTCCGTAACTCCAAACGGTTTGAAAGTTACGTCAGTTTTAGTGAAGGTCACTATTCTGCCAGCGTATCAAAACAAAACGAACGGACCAGTTCCGGATCAAAACATTCAGGCGGATCAAATTTGTACTAGCGGACCAGATATGAACTTGCGGATCAGACTTGAACTAGCGGACCAGATGCGGACCAGATATCTTCAGCGGATCAGATGTTGATACGGCGGACCAAATTCTGGTACGGCGGACCAAATGGTACGCTGTAACTGCCGCGGACCAGATTGATGAAGATTGCCTGCGCGGACCAACCGGCAGACCAGCTGATCTATCAGCGGACCAGACGCAGAAAACACAAAAATCGACTGTTTTTCACAAATTTTGACAATTGAAGCTGAAAACTGGATCAATATGATGCGAAAACCCTCCAGGAGCATACAGAAATCATTTTTATCCTCGGAATCACTCAGAATTGGAAGAAATTGAAGAAAAACTTACCAAACCCAAGCTTTCTCTCTCTAAAACTCCGAAAATTGATCAAAAACACAGCAGTAGAGCAACCAAAAGCTCTGATACCACTTGTAGAAACGAGAAACGATCTTACTACTGCATGCTTTGATCAAATGTAATGAACACGGATGTAAATAAGAGAAATCTTATTGATCACTTGAAGATACAAGAAGTTCTCTCTAGTTTCTCTCTCTAGAAACACACACAGAAAGGTGTAGAATGACAGAATTGTTTTCAACTAGCTCCTTTGCACATTCTAACACACAGCTATTTATAGTTAGTGACATAGCACCCAGCGTACCAACTGATACGCCGGATCATATGATCCGCCGGATCATATGGTACGCCACCAACCAAATAGACACTACAACTCACTTTAAGACATGCTCACATAGATACAATACACGAGACACTCATAGCATAGAAATATGCTCTAACAGTTCTTCACCTTAACGACAGAAAAAAGGATTGATCAAATTTTATTGAGTCGGACTGATAGTGATCATTTATGGCGAACTGGCAGGCGAATTGCAGTTCGGATAAGATCCCAGTTCGGATAGTCGAGCATCTATAAATAGTTGACAGGTTTGTATTTTAGTTAACGTTTTTCTTATGTGTGTGAGATTGAACGTGTTTTAGCTCCGAGTCTTCTTGTAATTTGTACTTGGTTATCGAATGAGATTGAGCTTTATTTACACGATTGTTCATTACTTTGTTTACACATTTGATAGGAGTTGATCACGATTCACGCGTCCCACGCTCTTTCAAGGGGTATCAGAGCTTTCTGGTGATCGATCAGCTCGATACTCATCTTTTGTGTCGATAAACAAAGTGTTTTGGTGTTTTCTTCGTATTTTTCATCTCAAAAATGTTCGTTTTTCAATTTTATTATCATTTCTACACATTACACACTTCAAAATATACCCATGTCCAGGAGCTTTGTTTTAGTCAGTTTTTGCTCGAAACGTCATTTATGAGAGTTTTCATGTCTGCCAAATAACCTTCATCCGAACCTTGTGTTCGCCTCAGTAACCGCTTCGAACCTGAGTTCGCCTGTGTTCGCTTGAAAGTTTTCAGTTCAATTCTGTTCGGATAGAGTTCGGCTCACGTTCGGTTAAACAAAGTCGTGTTCGGATAGAGTTCGGACAAGTTCGGGTACTGTTCATAGGTTGAAGTTCGGAAGTGTTCGGTTGGTTTTGGGTTCGGACAAAGTTCAGGTAAAGTTTGACAGAACTACAGTTCGGAAGAGTTCGGCTGTTGTTCGCCTTTTTTCTGAGTTCGCACTAGGTTCGGAAGAGTTCGGACAGCTGTTCAGAGTTTGGAAGAGTTCGGATAAACAACGTTTTCAAGAAATTCAAAATGTCGGATTTACACGCATTTTCCGCGATACAATCACAAATGCAGACATTGTTGAACTATGACAACGAAACTGGGACAAGTCAAAAGGTTCTCAAGTTGTTCAAACTTGAGGATTATCATAATTGGAAGAAAAGGTTGGAAGCTTATGTCGGGACTACGGATTATGATCTATGGATTGTAATGGATGCACCGTACGTCTTGTAAGGATTGAATAAACCCCACACGTGATATCAATGTCTACTAGCCAACGTGCGGAATCCAATGGCTAGAGATGATTCAAGAATAAACGAATGATATAGTAAATAAGCAATGAAAACTATAAGAACACAAACCGTAAAAGAAGAACACACGATAAAGCTTGATTTCCACACACTTGAAGAATTCGAAATTCTCTATAGGAGAATTTCAATTACACCGTACAAATACCAAAATCAACAACCAACAAAACCAGCAACCTATTCTAGACAATAATAGGTTCTATTTATAGATGATTAGCTTGGAAAACAAGCTAATCTCCTAAACCCTAATTAACTCAAATCCCCGTATTTGACATTTTAGGCCCACTAAACTCCCTCTAAAATCTGTCAAATTGAGCCCAAACATGTCAAAAATGGCCCAATGATCCAATATAACCATAACCCAGCTAATTTTTACCTATTCATTCACACGGGCCTTCAAAATAATCTGCAAATGGATAATATAATACACAAGCCACAAATTATTCCCTTACAATCTTCCCCTTGGCTTGTGATATTAAATGTCTTCTACTTTCAATCTTCAGACTTGCAGTCTTCTCCTCGGCTTGAGCATGGGTTTGTGAAGATTCATTTCTCTAACAATCTTCATTGGGCATCAACGAAAGTGTTTTCTCAATTAGCATCAACTTGAACTACACATGATGAACAAGTAATGATAGGAGGATTCTAAAATACTTGCTTCTTCTTGAGAAATGTTGAGTCCTTGCTGAATCATCAGTAATTGTCTTGACTTTCTTGTGACTTCAGAGGATAAATTTTGAAAACCTCTATCTTGGCATTCTTAATTGTACATCTTGAACTGACGGCATTTAGCTTCCCCTTGACATGTGAATGATGTCTTTTGAGTCTTTGGAAGCTTCACTTGAACAACCAATAAACTTCCCCTGAGCATAAGATAAGTCCTTTACGGGCTGGTTCTTCAACTTGATGAGTACCAGCATCAGTGGTTTGGTCAACTGAGTCCTTGACTTTCTTGACCATGAGTTGTCTTATTCTGACTTAATTTGTCAAGCACAACATGGAAGAGACACTAACTAGACAATGATGACTGGTTATCGGGTTAGTATTATTTAACCAAAAACCCTAACATAGGTTACGGGTTTCGTATCAATACTTCCCCTGAACCCAAGGACTCTTCACATTTCTCCCCCTGAGATTCTAAGGAGGGGCATACTTTCTTGCATAAAAACCCACAAAAACATATTAAAACCTTTAAATTAACCTGGCCATGGTTGAAAATAAACAATATAAACTTAAGATAACTCAAAATAAAAAGAAAACAAACATTTCAGATTACTAAACGAGAAGGTTTCATTTGGGAACAAACCGTCTTTGTGTGAACTGAGGAACCCTTTTCAGCATCTGTTACTCGAACACGTCCAGGTGATTGCTAGTATATTAATCCTTTTTAAACCCATGTTCCTCTTTTCCATGTTGTTTGTCACTTATTTATCTTTTAGGTATATTAATTATGAACACAAGACAGTCACACACAAATCCTAGGTAATTAATATGTGCAGTCTATAAAAACTTAATCATTCCCTACCACATATTTTCACTTACCCGTATTCAGAGTTTTGAATCTTTTCTCGAGACCTGGTTGAGAAAAGAAAGAACAGATCATTAAGAGATAGGGATAATATACAAAGACTTGAACGATTTCAACTCAGAGGCATTTTTCAGTCAGGTGGTAACCTTTCATCAAACACATAAGCCTAGTCGCAAAGTCAGGGCTAAAGGGTTTTGGACGCTAGAGGGTCTCTTTTGCTGTGCACATTGGCATATTTTAGGTGTAAGTTATATACAGCGATCTACAAGCACGTTAATACAGACTGACCAGGTCTTTGGTCACGCAAAACGGAGGAAAGTTTGGTTAACACGTTAGTACAGTCTACACAAGGTCTTTGCTTACGCAAAACAGAGGTGAGACTGACTAACGGCTTTGACATCCCCAGGTCTTTGCTCACACAAGACAGAGGGGACACCAAATTTTTGAGATTTTCGATTCAACACTTTGGAGTCAAAAAGAACATGCAACTAACCTAAGTGTGTGTTTCCCGTCAAATGACATACTTTATCGTTAAGTGTTGTGACCTATACCTTTGTTTTTTGGAACTGAGCCTACCAAGCACATCACCTTGGAGCATGTCTTTCACTTCAGCCTTAGTCATTCTCAGAACGGAAATTTATTTCACTTCCCACCTTCTTAAACAAACAAAAGATTAAAAATTAAAAATCACAAATTTTTAAGACAATTTTGAGGGGTCAACTATTTGATCTTTTCTATTCTTCCCCTTGCTTTTTGATTTTTAATAACACACTCTTTTTTTTAATGAACACATTGACACATCACTAAAATATACTAAAACTGGCCAAGCTAACCTTCAAGTTTTTCTTTTGAAAACTTTTTCAGAACTGGGTTTTTGTTTTATGCAGAACCATACCTCACAACACTTTAGTCAAGAAGCAACCAATCCGGACAGTAACTTGCTGATTTGTTAGAGTTACCTCTCATCAGAAGAACATCCCTACTATTGAGAATTTGCATGTCATGTCATGGAGAGATGCCTTCAATCATGTGCCTGGAACAATCACTATCACAAACAAACAAAGGTTAATGAAAGTCCTCCTTGACTGTTCCTACACATAGTGAGAGATTAGTTAGCTATTAGTACCCATGGCATTATTGTTCTGGGAATACTTGAAGAGTCAGTGAAATTTATCTCTTTTAAGCACAATCCCTTCGTAACACCAGGGATTGAGGTTGTGGCTGCCTTGGTTTTGGGATTTACCTGGTCATCTTTTGGAACATCTTTGTTCTTGACCTTCTAGGTTTGGTGGTTCACTTTCCTCTTTACCTGAGGACCTTTGGGTGGACTTTTCTTAACATTTTCATTTTCAATTTGGAGATCTTGAAATTGTTTAGAGTGTTTTTTATACACCCCTTTAGGCTGGTAAGACTGGTTTACCACCTTTGGCACATTCCACTTTTCTTCTTCACACCTCACATTAGGTTTCGGGAAACCAACTGATTTTGGAAACCTGGCAGATTTTGGAAAACTGACAGATTTTGGAAAGCTGACTGATTTTGGAAAAACATGACACACTTTATCAGTTTTAAAATCAGTTTTTGATGATTTTGGAGGTGACTTAGGCTTTTGGTTCCCCTTCTGTACCTTTGATTGTTTAGGTTGGTTAGGTATAGTTTTCTGCACCTTAGGGTTTGAAGGTGCGGGCTTTTGTTTTGAACCACCATGTGCGTGACCCTGATTCTGCAAACATTTCCTAGAGTAATAGGGCTCAAATGGTCTATGCAAGAAGTTTCTTGCCACGTGTCCAGGATTTCCATACACGTGACAAGATTGCTTCTTGGGATACGCGGGAGCCTGTTGTTGGTTTTGCCCAGTGGATTGCCAAGATGGTTTTGAGCAGTTTTTATGAATCCAATGGGTTCGACCTTTTGGATTGGTAGTCAAAATGTACTCCCGTTGTATCGGTCTGTACTGGTCATATGCAGAATGACTTCTGGGTACGGGACAAAGTCATGAGGTTTGGTGTCCCATACTTTCTGCATATTGTTCATAACAACATCATTTTTAACTACACAATCTTTCACACTAAACCCACCTGCATTTGAGGGTGTAGGACCAGCAACCTGTGGTCCCTTACCTCTTCTTAAAATTTTCACAGTTCTCAAAGGTTTAGGTTTATCATCGCACTTCCCAAAATTAAACACACTGCAAATAACAGATTCATCCAACACAGTTGACTTGGGAAATGTTGACTCAGACTCAAATTTTTTGAAGCAAACTATCAGTTTTAAAAACTGGAAACTTTTGACTCTTAAAACAAACACTTTCTCCCTTTGAACCTGCTTCTTTATTTACTTTATCTGCACAAGAGGTAGATTCATCAGTAATGTTAAAAAAAGGAGCAGAAATTTTAATGGGACATGAGGCAAGTTTCCTATCAATCTCAGCTTTGACCTCTAATGTGGTTTGAGAAGTCTTATGTTCAGGTATTATTTCATGCATTAATAGCATTGGGACAGTGTATGTAGATGTTGGATCCTTTTCATCTATGCCAAATCCTAAACCTGAATTGTTTTTAACATACCTCATTCTGACGTCAGTGTTATGAAACAAGGAACTAGCTTTCATCATTTTTTAAATTTTTTTATCATTACGCTCGATTTTGGTTTGAGATGTTTCTAATTTGGCTCGCAGTTCCTCAACATCCTTGGTTAGCTCTCAACCTTAGTGTTAGCGAGCCTAAGATATGTGCTCTTATCACTCACCTGAGATTGAAGATTTTTAATGTCTAACTTAGCAGCTTCCAGTTTCCCTCTAAATATCCTACACTAATTTTTATACTCCCTAAGATCTCTAGCAGTTGATTCATGATTTAGGGTTTCATTGGTGAATTTACGTTCCTAGTCTTTACATTCTTTAAACATAGCCTGACACTTAGGGTTTGAGCATACCTCGTTGTTGGGAGAAGCAGTGGTACCTGGTAGAATGGGTGCCATGATTTTCTTTGGATGTACTTATAGAGCAAATCTTGTAAAACCGGTAAAATCACTATTCAAAGAATAGTGTCAAAACCTTTAGATTGAAAACGGAGGCCTTCGGAGTGAAATTTCAAAGTCCAAATGAGCTCCCCTGGCCTAAAGGCCGGGGTTATTGTGGGGCTTGTCGAGACGGTCGTGTGGGCTGGTATTAGGGCTTCTAACTCCAAACGAGGCCCAAGTTACGTCCATTTTAGTGAAACAATGCAAAATGGTGTTTTTGCCGCAAAAGGGATTTGGATCGAAAAGTAAGGAATCGACCGAAAAGGGGTTTTCGATCAAAGCAAGGGTTTTCGATCGAAAAGTTGGCTGGTCGAAAAGGGGTTTTCGATCAAGATTGATCGAAAAGTGGTTTCTCGGTCGAAAAAGAGTTGGATCGGAAAGTGTTTATCGATCGAACAAGGGTCAGTCGAAAAGTGCGCTTCTCGATCGGGCAGAGATTCACCTCGATCGAAAAGTGTATGCAGATCAAAAAGTCACAGAGGGGAATTTCCGATCGAAAAGTGGGTACTGATCGAAAAGTCACAGAAGGGACTTTCCGATCGAAAAGTGAAGCAGATCGAAAAGTCACTAGAGGGACTTTTCGATCGAAAAGGGTGAGGCCGGGAAGGATCGAAAAGTCATGAAAGGGACTTTCCGATCGAAGAGAGAGCAACGAAGAAGGATCGAAAAGTCACAAAGGGGACTTTCCGATCAACAACGAGTGATCGAGAAGGATCGGAAAGTCACAAAGGGGACTTTCCGATCGAAAACTGAGAAACCAGGAGCTACTCTTCGATCGAGAAGTCAATCGAAAACTATCCAACTGGGTCGAAAAGCCAAAAATTCGATCGAGACACAAGCAACTGGCTTCTGTCCTTAATGTAACCTGCAAAAACACTTCCATATCTTACTAAAAACTGAAAAATACCAAGCAAACTCAAATTGTTAGTTCACAAAAACTTGAATCTGATATCGCGAGAGCCTCGAAACTTGCGTTTCTTAGCTCTGATACCAATTATAAGGATCGAATAAACCCCACACGCGATATCAATGTCTACTAGCCAACGTGCGGAATCCGATGGCTAGAGATTATTTAAGAATAAACGAATGATATAGTAAACAAGCAATGAAAACTATAAGAACACAAACCGTAATAGAAGAACACACAATAAAGCTTGATTGCCACACATTGGAAGAATTCGAAATTCTCTGTAGGAGAATTTCGATTACACCGTACAAATACCAAAATCAACAACCAACAAAACCAGCAACCTATTCTAGACAATAATAGGTTCTATTTATAGGAGAGGATTAGCTTGGAAAACAAGCTAATCTCCTAAACCCTAATTAACTCAAATTCCCGTATTTTTCATTTCAGGCCCACTAAACTCCCTCCAAACTCTGTCAAATTGAGCCCAAACATGTCAAAAATGGCCCAATGATCCAATATAACCATAACCCAGCTAATTTTCACATATTCAATCACATAGGCCTTTAAAATAATCCGCTAATAGATAATTTAATACACAAGCCACATATTATTCCCTTACACGTCTATCCTGTTGGCAAAAACAATGTACCAATTATGCAAAGGAACCTGGATTTGTTACAAAAGGCGGATTACACAAGAGAACAGAAAGCTTATGGAATTCTTACACGAGCTTTAACAAAGGATTTGTTACATCAGTTTAAAATGTGCAAACACTCTCATGATCTGTGGACTGCTTTAAAAGAAAGGTGTAAGGGAAATGACTAGTATAAGAAGAGTAAAAAGAAGGTTCTGAAGAAAGAGTTTGATAATTTCAAACACTATGAAGGAGAAGGTGTTCCTGAGTTAATTTCAAGATATTGTTATCTTTTGTCTGAAATGGATATCGTTCAAATCAAGAAGGATGATGATGAATTAAAATAAAAATTACTCGAAGGACTTCCATCAAAGTGGGAACCTTACGTCTTGATGCTTACAAATGATAAGGAATACTGGACATTGAGTTTTGTGAAGTTGTTGGGAAAGCTGTAAGCTAGAGACTTTGAGATGAAGAATATTAACAATATACCAACTAAAGTTCAAAATCCCGATGTTTACTATGGTTCAAGTGCTACTACTATATTAGGAAAGTCTGGGAGAGCTATAAGTCCTGCTCCGGCTACTGCTTTTGTGGTTGGAAATGTTTCTGGAAATATGTCAAATTCGGGGAATATGTCAAATTCAGAAAGTTATGAATCAAGTTATGGATCTTCAGGATGTAATATGTCAATACCAGCAAGCAATATGGTGAATTCTAGTAAGATGGCTATGTCTGTTAAAACCACGGAAGATTATATGGCTTTCGTATCGGCATTGATCTCATCATACTATGTAGTCATAACGGGAAAAGTAAGCAATGCTGAATTGACGGAAGAAGACTACGATCAGGTTAGAGCTTATGGATATTTGTAAGAGCCTAGAAGGACCTTAGTACTGCATGATTCGGTCAAAACATAAAGAACACGATGTAAATAAAGACTTGCTTTACTGATTCACAAAGAGGATCACAAAGAATTCTAGAGAGAGAAATTACAAACTCAGTTGCACACATATAAGAGTAGAGAATGACTAAACTCGCTAACTCTTTCTAACACGAACTATTTATATTTACCACTAAGTGCAGCGTACCATTAGTACGTGGCACCGTACCAACTGGTACGACCCTTAGTACATACACCCTAAGACTCACTCAAACATGCTCTGATCTAGATACAATACACGAGAAACAAGGTAGCATAGGAATATGCTCTAAGAAACTCCCCCTTAACGTGTAGTGTATCTATCTATCGATCTATCTATCTATCTATTTATCCATCGTATTCCAACTAAACTTCAGTCTTCAATCTTCAGCATAGCTGCATTTGATTTTCAACTTGAAATCTTGTCAGAAATAGAGCTTGCATGGCTGGATCATTCTTGAACCATTTTTGAACTTCAAGATCCATTTGTGAAAGATACTACCTACTCCCCCTTTCACCATGCTTGAGTCTTGTCACACAGAATAACCTGTAATTTCAGAAGACAGAAATACGGCTTTCTTTATCTTTTGAAAATTAATTTAATCTTGGCGCAAAACTTCTCTTTGAGAATCCAAGATATAGTTTTGAAATCGTAATTTTGTATCTTGTATCGATCGGTCGACAACAAATAAGAAACAAAATCTTTTTGGCTTTTTGCAATTTTACATCAAAGCACACCGAAAATCTTTTTGACTTTCAATCTTACACCTTGCCACCCAAAGGTGTTGGACCGGATTGGATGTTTGATTATAAGAATATTTTTGAATCATTTGAATCAATTCCTGATACATCCGATGATCATCTTACTCATGTGTATATCATTTTGCAAGATGATGCTCCGGTCATGCATATTGAGACTCTGTCTACTCCAGATGTGGTTGTCACTGATGATTATGTGACTAAAACAACTAACGACTCCATAATTGCGGATGATATTCTGTCTTCTGATGATGATCGTGAATTTTATGAAGCTGTTTTTGATCAGGTTGAAATTCCTGTCCAACAAGTTGAACCACAAAATGAAGCTACTACAAGTGATACTGGTGAGGTTGAGGTGGATAATGTCCAACCTATTGTACAAGCTGTCACCAATTCATCTGATAATGTGGTATTGGAGGAAGATCATGTTCCTGATTTCGAAGAAATAATCATTTTTCCTGCTCATCAAACACTTCGGATAAACACTTATCACCCACAAGAAAATATAATTAGTGATTTAGATGATGGAGTGAGAACTCGAAGACAAGTTGAGAGTAGTGCTCTATTAGCAATCAGGGAATCTGGTATACAAGATGAAGTCTTTAATTCATGCTTTTTATCTCAGATTGAGCCAACAAACATAAAACAAGCTTTACAAGATGGTTAATGGATAGAAGCGATGTAAGAAGAGTTATTATAAATCCAGAAACTCGGGGTATGGCATTTAGTTCATTTGCCCGAAGGAAGCAAAGAGCCAGGCGGTACTCGATGGGTATATAAATGTAAAAGGGATGACCGAGGAGTTATTGTACGCAACAAGGCTCATTTGGTTTTTCAGGGTTTTTCTCAATAAGAGGGAATCGCCTTTAATGAGGTGTACACACCAGTTGCCAGAATCGAAGTGATACGTAATTTCTTGGCATATGAAACGCATCGTGGATTCAAAGTTTTCCAAATAGATGTAAAGAGTGCATTTCTATACGGAAAAGTCAAAGAGGAAGTCTACGTCAAACAACTTCCAGGATTCTACGATCCTGATTATCCGAAGAAGGTTTATAAGCTGGACAAAGCTTTATACGGTCTACATTAAGCTCCTCGAGCTTGGTACGAGACCTTGTCCACTTATCTACTGGAGAACGGGTTTAAGAGTGGGTTGGTGGATTGTACTTGTAGGATCGAGAAAGCGATTCTAACACGATATCTTAACCAGTTACAGGTGCGGAATCCAACTAATCGGGTGATTCAAGAACAGAGATGAAGAAAGCGTAATGAACATAATAGAAATAATAAAATAACGATTACCGTACGATTACTAAACAAAACAGTTCACACAAATTCCTGAGAATTCGTCTGGTACACAGAAGAGAGAAAATCGGTTCACCTTTGCCCCTCCTTGACTCCTAATTTTCGTGAACCCCAACAAATGAGGTATGAGTTTGTTTAAATACAAACTCATACCCTAGTTACATGGGCCAAGCCCACATCCCACTAAACTAGTCCACATGAGTTACTAACTATTACAAGCCCAAACCTCTATAATTTGCAAACCCATTTAATATTGCAAGCCTCGTAATTCTAGCCTCTACAATCTTCCCCTAGGATTGTGATATTAAATGACTTTGACTTTCAGTCTTCATCTGGACAATCTTCATTTTGGCTTGAGCATATGTTGGTGAAGATCCTCCCTTTGACAATCTTCATTGGGCACCAATGAGAGACTTTAGGAGCTTTCTCTCAATCAGCATCAGCTTGGACTTCTAGTGACGAACAAGTAATGAGAGGAGGATTCGCATGCACTTGTTTCTTCATTAGTGATCATGGGTCCTTGCTGAATCATTGGTAACTGTCTTGATATGTCTTTTTCTTCAGAGGCTAAATTTTTGAAAACCTCTATCTTGGTATTCTTGACTGTAGATCTTGGGCTAGCTGCATTTAGCTCCCTTTCAACTTCTGAACAATTTCTTTTTGATCTGTGGAAGCTTCACTTGAACCAACAAACATCCCCTAAGCATTAGATTCTTCGGTAGGGTAAGCCCTTTTCCGGCTGGTTCTTCAACATGAATAGCAGCAGTAACAGAGTCCTTGACTTTTCGTTTCTTTTGCATTTAACCTGCCATGCACAACATGAAACAAAAAACTAACCAGACAATAATGATTGTTACTAGGTCAACGGGTGAATAACATTATTTAACACAAACCCTAACATTGATTATGGGATTCCTTTAAATAGGCTGACCTTGAGGGATTACGGGATTCCTTTAAATACTTCCCCCTGAACCTAAGGACTCTTTACACTTTCCCTGAGATTATACATATCTCCCTCTGAGATAATGCCTATTATCTCAACTTCTTATCTCACATTCTCCCCCTAAAAAAACGGGCCACTTTTGGAGGGGGCATACATTTTGCACAGAACCCACAAAAACATATGAAAATGTAAGGATCAATTCAACCCCTCACGCGATATCAAAGTCTATAGTCACCGTGCGGAATCCGGTGACTAGAGATGATTTAAGTTAAATCGAAAGTCAATAAAAATGTAAGGAAAAAATTAAGAAAAACACAAACCGATTGAGAATGTTTGAACAAAATCTGATTACTACACCTTGAAAGCCGAAATTCACTATGAGAATTTCGGTACACCTTGAATCGCAAAACACATAAGAAATACCAATAGAAGCAACAACCCTAAACAAGTAGCTACCTATTCCTTATATAGGAAATCCTATGCTTGATCAACAAGCCAACAGAATTCGCCCTATAGGATCTATTTTGACCAAATCACAAGCCCACACAACCCATTTACAATTATAGCCCAATTTATAATTAAACTAGCCCAAAAGGATTTCTAATGCAAAAGCCTCACAAATTCGGGTCTCTACAATCTTCCCTAGGATTTAGCATTAGACAACATTCACATACAGAACTTCTTGGATAAATGCACTGTAGCTGAATCATACCATAGTTCTTTAGCAACAATCTTTGCCACTGCTCGAGTATAGCACTTGGCATACTCTTCAGTATCTTTGTTACAATCAATTTGGTGCTTGGCCAGTACCAGTATATCTTTCTTATGAAACCTCATCAAGTCATGAAGTTCCATGACACTCATCGTCTTCGATTTGCAAAGGATTTTTGCTTCTCTAGAATAATCACTGTATGCCCAAGTTTGGAAGTCATGTAAACAATCTTCAGGATGTATCATTGGCAGTGGTATGGTTTTAGTTTTCACTGTCGGCGGATACAAAACGTTAGTGAAATTCTTCTCTCTAGAGACACTCTTCTTTCCATCCTTACTTTTCTTTCTATCCCACTTGAATACACCCCTGTATTTCTTCACATATGATTTCTTGTGAGGAAAATCTTCAAAACTCTTAAACTTGCTGAGCACTGCATTTTCCAAATTTTTTGTAAAAATATTTAGCACACTCATTCTGTGATGGGTTTGAGAAAGGTGCCTTGTAAAGCATAGTCAGATCCACATTAGTCCAGGAGTAAAACTGGGTCCATCACTTATAGTACTCCAACGGATACTGACCTTTTCTCCGAACAACAAACATGTTCTTCTCGCCATCAAACATCCAGGCTTTAATTTCCGCAGTGATTCCCCTTCTATCATGATAATGATCTCCCAACTGGATTAGGTACCTTTCAGGAGGATAAGCAAACGTCTGAGCCTCCCAACCTCCATCAAACTCGGAAGCAGGTACAATCATGTAGTCTCTATCCCTTGTGTCTTTATCTTCATCAGTGGCTTCGGGTAAGACTAGGCCAGATGCCTCAGGGATATCTGCTTCATAGTCAAACACTGGTGATTGTGAAGAATCACCTGCACCTGAACTATCTTCTTTGTTTCCTGGATCTCCCTTGTTGTTTTTCTGTGACTGGCTTGAACTAGCTAAAGTGAGTTGTTTTATCAGTCTGTGTAATTCTTTCAGCTGGCTTGAAAATTATCTGTTAATCTTCTTTAGATTCTCTAGTTCAGAAGTGTGCAATTTCTGCATGTCAATAAGATCTCCAATTAACTCACTCTGGGCAGTGTTCTGGGCTTTCAGTTCTGCAATTTGTGCTCTAAGTTCCTTCTCTAATCTAAACTCAGCTGTCTCCACAACTTTTCCTTTATCTAGAGCAGTGGGTTGAGATGATGATGGACCAGTACAAGTACTGGTAGTGGTTGTCACTCGTGGATCCAATCTTCTTCTTCTAGGATCATTTGGAGCTTCTTCAGTGTGCTGTGTAGCAATCTTCACAATTTCAGTCAGTTCTTCTATAACAGAATCACTGAGGGGAGGATCTTCGGTGGCTTTCCGTTTTCTTGATATTGGCAGCTCAACAGTCTCAGTCTCAGTGTCCTCAACATATATATCGTCAAGATAAGAATCATAGTTTATGTCTTCACTCTCATCAAACTGTAATGCTCCGATCTCCACATCTCTTAAATCAAAACCTTCCCAATCAGAATCATCGAGAAGATCAATAACCGGCTTCTGAGAGGCCGGCACATTGTGTTCCTCTTCAATCAAAGCATTTCTCTCAATTGGAACCTCCTCTCTAGCAATCTCAGCATACTCACCAAACTTGTCACCAAAAGGAACTTTATCCGTTAACTTCTTATTGGGGTTAATCATACTGAAGACCTCAATACCCATCGGCTTAGTATCATGTGTATCATTAGTCTTCCTCAAGGCTGGATATCTAGAGTCCAAAGCCAACTGAATGATCCTTGGAACATCAGAAACTTCTTATCTCTGGTCACAATAGCCTTGACATCTTCAAAAATCAATCTTGACCAGTTGAACCGAACCCCTCTGACCAGTGACACCATGGCATGGGTGTGCACTTGGTTTAATTGATCAATTGAACTCTTCTTGGCAATTATGCACTTCTGTAGATAATGAGCCAACATTCTCCAATATGGAGGAAGGAGTGCCTTCATTGTAGGTGGAGACACTGTGTGATATCCCATTTCTTTTAAGCATTGAGAAACCATTTCTTTATCCAGAGTAATTGGATCAGAAGCAATATCTTTAAGTCTGAGGGCCTGTGTAAAATTCTCTTCTGACAAGACCACTACTGTTGCTTATATCTTGGCTATTATATGCTTTCCAACATCAAACACATATGCTGTCTTCCAAAATTCCTGTTGCATTCGCTTGCAGATGACAAGATTTGCAGTGAAGGCATAGTGTAGACAGCACCGTTTTAGACCTTCAATCATTGACCAGTACTTCTCACGATACTCTGCAGGTGGGTCCAGTAAATATGCTACAGTGTTGTGATCTTTGATGGACTCTAAGTCCCTGCACTCATAAACACAGATAAAAATCCAAAACAGACAAAACTTCATTAGTCATAAGAATTATTTTGAAAAACGGGCAGCATCCGTCCGATCGGAAAGTATCACCTACCTTTTCGATCGAAAAGCAGGGTTTTCGATCAGAAAGCATCCGTCCGATCGGAAGGTATCACCTACCTGAGATACCTGATCGGAAAGCCCTAAGACTGATCGAAAAGCCTGGTGGCTTGATCGAAAAGCCTTAAGCTGAACGAAAAGTCCTATGTCTCGATCGGAAAGCCTAGGCTTTGATCGAGAAGCATAAGCTTTCGATCGAAAGTGCCCGCTTCGATCAAAAAGTCTCGTGTTAACGAGACTCTTCGATTGAAAAGCACCGAGACGAGTCGAAAAGCTTTACAGCCTGATCGAAAAGTCTCTGTTTCGATCGAAAAGGGGTCTTCTTCTCCAGAATGCACCTGCAACTTAATAAAATAGTCCAAATATGCGTATTTTGACACGATTTCATCCAAACAATACACCAAAACCATTATCCCTTCCATTCTCGACCAAGAAATCACAAAAACAAGCACATACTCGAGGCGGTCCTGAGCGGGTTTAGCTGTGCGCTTCAGTCGGGGCGCCATGGCTCAAAATTGATATCGGGGTTGTGTTCGGTGAGATATTCCGACCGAACAGGTGTCGTCCGATGGAGGAGACGACGACGGAGGGCGGCAGATTGAGAAGGAGCAGTGGCGGCGACACTGTGGTTAAATGAGGGGCAGTCGTGGTTGGTTTTCGATGGGAATGACGGTGGTGAGGTCGCGATGCAGTGGCGAGAGTGGTGGTGGTGTGAGACTGGAGCGGGAGCTGGTGGTAGTGGCGATTAGGGTTTTGAAGGAGAAGAGAGGGAGACGGTGTGGGGGAAGGGTAGCCCGACTCTCCACCTTTTGTTTCAAAAAAATTTTAAAAAAACTTTCACAACAACCCCCTCAAGTTTGAACATTAAACATATCTCACACAAACTTTGAAATAAACTTATTAATTTTTTTTTAGAAAAACAAACTTGATTTTTCCAACATATCACCCCAAGATGAAATAAAAAAATAAAGTAAGATAAAACAAAAAAAAAACTAAAAAATCTTAATTGACTGAGTTTTGAGTGAAGAGGCATTATTAGGGATCATACCAGATAGTCTGTGACTGAGGAAATCTTTTCAGCTTCAGTTACTTCGTGTGTTCAAGCGATTGCTGGTATTATTATCTTTAAACTCATGCTGCTTTCGCTTACTTAGGCTGTGACACACGAGAATTTCAAGGTTAACTTCCGTTAGACAAACCCGTTAGTTACGTTATAAGTGTTAACTTAAGTAACTAATGCTTAACTAGGCCGAATACGTCCACGACCTTTGGTTG
>JBCNJP010009141.1:0-13416 GCA_039602395.1 Deinandra increscens subsp. villosa
GTGATCAATGTCGGAGATGCTCGTCGTGACCCCAACACAGTGACGGGTACGTTTCTACTGAATAATCATTATGCTTCCGTTTTATTCGATACTGGTGCTGATAGAAGCTTCGTGTCTACCGAGTTTGGCCAATTACTTGAAATTACCCCTGTTGCCTTAGACACTAAGTTCACGGTAGAATTAGTGGAAACTGGTATAATTTATCGAAATTGCTCGCTAGAACTCTCCGACCATTCCTTAGCATTGATTTGATGCATGTAGAACTAGGAAGTTTTGACGTTATCATCGGCATGGATTGGTTATCAAAGAACCATGCGGAAATTGTGTGCCACGAGAAAATAGTTAGGATGCCACTCGTAGATGGCAACACTCTAAACGTACAAGGTGAAAAGAGTGGAACCAAACTAAATCTCATATCTAGCATGAAGGCACGGAAATTCCTTCGTAAAGGATGTCATGCCATCTTAGCACACGTAACTGAGAAGAAACCAAAGGAGAAGCGTGTGGAAGATGTTCCCGTCGTTCGCGGGTACCCGGAAGTCTTTCCCGAAGACTTGCCAGGTTTACCACCAACGCGACAAGTAGAGTTTCGCATCGACTTGGCACCCAGCGCTGCCCCCGTAGCCAGATCTCCGTACCACCTGGAACCTTCTGAAATGCAGGTGTTATCTAGCCAATTACAAGAATTGCTAGATAAGGGCTTCATCCGTCCAAGCCACTCTCCATGGGGAGCACCCGTGCTATTTGTCAAGAAGAAAGATGGAACATTCCGGATGTGCATCGACTACCGGGAACTGAACAAGCTGACCGTGAAGAACCGTTACCCGCTTCCTAGGATTGACGACCTGTTTGACCAACTTCAAGGGTCGAGCTTCTACTCCAAGATCGATCTGAGGTCAGGATACCATCAACTCAGAGTTAGAGATGAAGATGTGTCGAAGACAGCGTTTAGAACGCGCTATGGCCATTATGAGTTCCTCGTAATGCCATTTGGTTTGACAAACGCACCGGCTGTGTTCATGGATCTAATGAACCGCGTATGCAAACATTATCTGGATAAATTTGTTATCGTGTTCATTGACGATATCCTTATCTACTCCCGTAGTAAGGAAGAACACGAACAACATCTGAGGCTTATCCTAGAACTATTGAAGAAGGAAGAACTCTACGCGAAATTCTCCAAATGCGACTTTTGGATTCGCGAGGTACACTTTTTGGCTCACGTGATCAACGATCGAGGTATCCACGTAGATCCCACAAAAATTGAAGCAATCAAGGATTGGAGTACGCCAACGACCCCAACCGAGATTCGGCAATTCTTGGGTCTTGCTGGCTATTACCGCCGATTTATCGAAAACTTCTCGAAAATAGCTCAACCACTCACCGCTCTGACCCAGAAGGACAAGAAGTTCATATGGGATGCCAAGACTGAAGCAGCATTCCAGTTACTGAAGCAGAAGCTATGTGATGCCCCGATTCTATCACTACCCGATGGGGTCGAAGACTTCGTTGTTTACTGCGATGCTTCGCATCAAGGTCTAGGCTGTGTATTGATGCAACGAGAGAAAGTCATCGCCTACGCATCATGACAACTGAAGATTGACGAGAAGAATTATACAACCCATGATTTGGAACTCGGAGCCGTTGTCTTTGCTCTCAAGATCTGGAGGCACTACCTGTATGGCACACAGTGTACCATATTCACTGATCATAAAAGCCTCCAGCACATCTTCAATCAGAAGGAATTGAATACGAGACAACGACGATGGGTGGAACTGCTGAATGACTACAAATGCGAGATTCGTTATCATCCAGGCAAGGCTAACGTCGTAGCCGACGCCCTGAGCAGGAAAGAGCGTGCCAAGCCACTTCGTGTTCGAGCCTTGAGTATGACCATACACTCGAATCTCGTTTCATAAGTGCGTGACGCTCAGATTGAGACCCTCAAACCAGAAAACCTAACTGGAGAAGGACTACGTGGAATGGAGAAGCAACTGGAAGAGAAGCCCGATGGAACCAAAAGCTTCATGGACAGACTATGGGTACCTGTCTATGGAGGGTTAAGGCAATTAATTTTTTACGAAGCTCACAAGACAAGATATTCCATTCATCCCGGGTCAGACAAGATGTATCACGGTCTGAAGACACAATTCTGGTGGCCAAACATGAAAGCCGAGATAGCCACCTATGTCGGAAAATGCTTAACGTGTTCGAAGGTCAAAGCCAAGTACCAGAAACCTTCTGGATTGTTGACTCAACCGGTAATCCCGGAATGGAAATGGGAAGAAATATCCATGGATTTTATCACGAAATTGCCTAAATCCCGATCTGGATATGACGCTATCTGGGTGATAGTCGATCGATTGACCAAGTCGGCACACTTTTTACCGGTCAATGAGAAGGATAAGATGGATAAGCGAGCCAAGCTTTACATAAAGGAAATCGTCTCGCGCCACGGTGTGCCCAACTCCATCATATCCGACCGAGATAGTCGATTCACCGCACACTTTTAGAAATCTCTACAGAAAGCTTTGGGTACACGACTCGATATGAGCACTGCCTACCATCCTCAGACAGATGGCCAAAGTGAGAGAACTATCCAGACACTCGAAGATATGCTGAGAGCCTGTGAGATAGATTTTGGACCCAAGTGGGACGAGCACCTTCCCCTTGCCGAAATCTCGTATAACAAGAGCTATCACACCAGCATTAAAGCAGCACCATTTGAAGCACTTTATGGGAGAAAGTGTAGATCCCCACTCTGCTGGACTGAGATCGGGGACAGCCAGTTAACTGGTCCCGAGTTAATCTTTGAAATAACTGAGAAAATCTTTCAAGTCCGCGATCGTCTGAAAGCTGCCCGAGACAGACAAAAGAGCTACGCCGACAACCGACGCAAACCCTTGTCCTTCAAAAAGGGTGATCGCGTCATGCTAAAGGTGTCACCTTGGAAAGGTGTCATCCGGTTCGGCAAACGAGGAAAGCTCAACCCTCGTTACATTGGTCCCTTTGAAATCATCAAAACCATCGGGCCGGTAGCTTACCGTTTAAATCTGCCCACCGAGCTAAGCAGCGTTCACAATGTCTTTCACGTTTGTAACCTTAAGAAATGTCTATCCGATGAAACGCTCATCGTCCCTCTTGATGAAATTCAAGTGGACGAGACCCTACACTTCGTTGAGGAACCTGTTGAGATACTCGACCAAGAAATCAAAAAGCTGAAGCATAGCCGCATTCCCATAATCAAAGTACGATGGAACTCCAGACGAGGACCGGAGTACACTTGGGAACGCGAGGATCAAATGCGTCGAAAGTATCCACGTCTGTTTGAGAATGTCGCATCCACCAGTAATCAAAACTGAATTTCGAGACGAAATTCTTCTAATTGGGGGAGAATGTGACACCCGGTCCAAAAATCAGGTCAAACCTTCCCTCCGTTGACTTTTATTAACTTTCATTACGTGATAATTATGTGAATTACTGTCTTAAACCGCATGATTTACTATATTAGTTAAATGATTAACTAATTTAAATTTCGCGTTAAGTAACTGTGAAATATGAAAGTCTCATATTATTATTAATGGAACTTTAATAATAAGAAATTTAAATATAAAATTTGACACTTTATATTTTATCCAAACTGATATAAACTGATAAAACGTTTTATGAACTAAAAACATTACGAAAAATATTACGTTGTCAAGACTTTAACCAAAACAACATCCGTCTCACCTATTGGACCCGGTAAAGCCCAATAAGCCCAAATCAACCCGAATCAACCCGAAAACTTAACCATAGGTTCACCCTGACTCACCGAGCAATTTCCCCAACCCGGATAACCGACCCGCGACCCGAATCACATTGGGCCGAACCGGCCCAAACCGGTTCCCTTTTCTTTCCTTTCCGTTCGGCCCACACTAAAACCCGACCCTAATCCCTTGTTTTTCTATTGGGCTTCGGCCCAACCATCAAACCGAAATCATCATGGGCTTCGGCCCGGTACTTGTTTTCAAACCGCAATGGGCTATAGCCCAATTCCAAACCCTTTTATTTATTTGTCCTGGCCCATGAATTTTTATAAAAGTTTAACCCATTAGATTTTTGTAAACTTTTGGCCCAATTATTTTATCAAACTTTCACCACCTTTGTAGTATTGTAAGTTTGGTTTAAATTTATAAAAAGTATAAATTTTTATGAACTCCTAACCTCTTTATATTTTATAAAAGTCTTCAACTTTTATAAGAATAATTAGAGGAGAATCCCTAATATGATTGAATATCCAATAGAAACTAAAAAAAGGTTGAGAGCAAAGAACTAAATGATGCTTGAGAACGTTCATTCCAAATAATTGTTTTCCAATACACCTTGACCTCATTCAATTTGGAAAGGAAAAAAAAGTGGATTAGGAAAGAAACTGCATTATAAATGATAACAAAATTTAAGTAAAATGTAACTAAACTCCCATTATTGCAAGATCTGATGAAAACGTAATGAGCTTTTTCATCTTGTATTCATAATGCTAATTATTTCAGTTATCAAACAACATCAACAACATCACGACTCCAGATTATACAAACATAGTTAATCTAAAATTAATAGCCTAATTACAAACACGAATTAGAGTAAAAGTGGGAAGAGAACCTTCCATTTTCGAGCTTTATGAACATCAATAATGTATGGCTCCTCAAATCAAGCATGGTAGAAGTTGTTGTTGGTGTATAATTCACAACTCAATGGTGTCATACTCCCTCCTTTGTTCCCCTAGAATAACCAACAATCACAATAAATTTGCATAAGTTCTAAAGCTAACATAACTGTTTAATGCTCTTGATAGTTCATAAGAAAAATTAAACATAGAAGACTGAATTGATTAAAGTTATGTTAAACTATAATTATCCTTCATCCTTTTGCAATGAAACCTGCAAAATAAGTGCTTTAGATCAAAATGTGTTCCTATGTTGAAATACAAATGAGAAAATCATATCATCATACTATTATATATATGAAAAGATGGATGCTGAGGTGGCATCACCACAACAATCCTTAAAATCATTTTCCCGCCTAAAACCACCTCTCTTATTTTTCACGCGGATCTTATCAAAGACCCGATCCATGCCTGTTTGATCCGCTACACCTAAAAACCCTAAATCCCGTATCACTCAAAGATCGATTCATCTTCTTCTCACGGTGATAACTCAAGATCCCCTAGAATATCTTACTCGATTCATCCATTCAATCCTCTTCAATCCTATCAAGATAGAATCCAAGGTTTGATCGAAGACCCTAATCTCGCAGCTTCTTCTATTCCAAAAGCCATCCGCTCAAGATTGAATCTCGCAACTTCTTCTATTCCAAAAGCCATTCGCAGCTTCTTCTCAAGGTTTCGTTTCTGTAACCCTAAAATTAATTTGGGAAGGTTGAAGATGAACGAAGATCGATTTCATCAAATTTCTTGAGATGTAAGCCTTATTTTCTTTTCCAAGTAGGATGCTTTTAGAATCTGATAAGCGTTCGTTTGATCCTTCCCGGTTTTAGAAAGAGACGAATTTAATAACATGCGATTCATTGTTGGAGGTATTAAGCATTCGTTTAATTTTTCTTTTTGTTAAATTGTTTAGCTTCATTGTTATATTGAATTATTCATATATATAATAGTATGATTTGGGTTACATTTCTTTCAATCCATTATCCATTACAAAGCAGCCGTATTGAGATTGGATGTTTGACCTTTTATATTTAAACATAACTTGACCTTTATAGTTTAACATAACTTTAATCAATTCAGTCTTCTATGTTTAATTTTTCTTATGAACTATCAAGAGCATTAAACAGTTATGTTAGCTTTAGAACTTATGCTAATTTATTGTGATTGTTGGTTATTCTAGGGAACAAAGGAGGGAGTATGACACCATTGAGTTGTGCATTATACACCAACAACAACTTCTACCATGCTTGATTTGAGGAGCCATACATTATTGATGTTCATAAAGCTCGAAAATGGAAGGTTCTCTTCCCACTTTTACTTTAATTCGTGTTTGTAATTAACATAAAGCAAAAGATAGACATACTTACCTGGTTTATATTCTTTGTAGTAGATACAACAACCATAGTTGCTCCTAGAAAATCCCTGTGTGTCACACCCCGGTCAATGGTTTCGGGTGTGAGCGAGAATGGAATCATAGTCGAGGATACATAGAACAACTTCTAATAATTTAAAAAAAACTTCATAAAACATTAGTTCATTTCATTGCAGCGGAAAAGATAGTGGAAACGATAATGTCTTACAATTTAAAAACATAAGTCTTAAACGATTATTAAAAGCATGAAACGGTTAAATTGGATAGTTGGGACTATGACTCCAAGAACAGGTCCGATAGCATTTGTAAGCCCCATTTGCATGTCTTCAAAGAGTTTCGTCAATTACCTAAGAAATCATGAATATAAAACGGGTCAACATAAAGTTGGTGAGGTTCACAGGTTTAGGACTCAACAGTTTAAACAGTTGTAAAACAGTTTTCAGTATACTTAAATATTATCAGGGTTTATTGTTGTGGTTGTATGATCTCACCTGAACCTTGATTTCAAATAATAACGGTTTACCCACCCGGCATCTCTTGCCCAGAGATGTTAAACAGAGCAGAATAACTGACGTGTACCCCCAGACAATCCGGAGTCAGAACTGGAGCTACCAGTTAGGGTAGGGTTGTCAACCCATATAGATCTATTCACTAGCTATTGTTTCGTACAGAACTAATTGAAATCAATTAATGATGGGATTTCGGTTGTACAAACGTTTATAACGATAATGTACCAAGTTGGGCAATCAGTAAGAGAACAAGTAGTCATACGGCTAACAAGTAAACCATAATATTAAGTAAAAAGCATTTAATCAGTTTTCATGATTTCTCCCCCAAGTATAAAACAGTTAAAAGGAAAAGGGGCCGTGAAACTCACAGATTCAGCAGATAAGCGGTAAATAAGCAGTGAAGGACGGTAGCACGTAACGTCCTAAATCATTTAATAAATATATGCATAAGGTCTATGATCATTTGAGTAACATAAGTCACCCAAGTGATACCGGTCAAGTCTTGACGTTTTAAGTCCGTTTGTATTATTGAAAACTCGTTAACTTGTATTTATTAAATAAATACGTTCATGGTTATTCATATTTATGTTCAATAAATAGAAACAAATAATCATTTTCAATAATTCAATCAAGTCTTGAACATTGAGTTAAAAAGAAATAATAATGTCTATTATTATTTTCACAAGTTCGAATAATCATTTTTAATTAAATAATTACTTATTTGATTTTGTTAATCTTGCAAGTTATAATTATTTTAAATAATTATGATTAACAAGTCCTTGGTGAATAAAACATGATTTATATCTTTTGCAAATAATTATTTGTCAAAAATAATTATTAGCGTTGTGTTTTATTTTTAAAACATGAACCTTTAAAGAAATATTCAAAGTTTTTAACATTTAATCATTTATTTTTTTTGAAAGCGTTTAATATTTCATTTTCATGAAATATATGTTTCTCAAAAATATCTTAACGACGTTTGGATTTATATAACGTTGTCTTTATAAAACTTGTCTTTTATTTAAAATCTCCAATGAACGTTGGTTCATTTTTGGATACTTTGTTTTCATCAAAGTAATGTTAAAAGTCCATGTAAACATTTAAAGTAAATGATTTGTCTTGATTTATTTTTATAAAAATCTTTTATAAAAATGATTATTTTCAAATGTAACATTTTTATAAAAAAAATGTCCATTTCTAGCAAGTTTTAAGAAAGGTTAAAACTTGTAATAAATCCAAGTATTTATGTCAAATTAATCATTTGACATAAATATTATTCTCATTAAATCTAGTAATAAATTTTATTCTTTTTGTCCAATCATTTGTAACACATTAAATATGTTACATGACCATTTTAAGAACTATATATTTTGGTCCATTTTTTTATAAATCACTAGTTATCTTGGTGATTAAGGTTCATTTCCAAGTTTAAGTCCATATATTTGTCCTTTATTCTTTCATGTAACATAATATAACATGGTTTATATTGTTAGTTAACATAACATGAAATAATAAATAATCAATAACATATATATGTTAGGACCAAATATATATTTAAATGCAATCTACTAACATAATAATGTTAGGACATGGAATATAAATAAATCTACTAACATAAAAATGTTAGGACATGAAATATAAATAAATCTACTAACATAAAAATGTTAGGACATGAAATATAAATAAATCTACTAACACTAATGCATGTGTTAGGACCAAAATACATAAATAATAAACATGTATTAGTTAGTCATTTAGATTTTTCCATTTAACATGAATATGAAGGGGCTTTGATTTGCAAACAACTAACTAAGAATCCATGGATTCTATTTAGATCTAGGTGCACAAGGTTACTATCCATAAGGATTCACCATTGTGTTTCACCATCTTGAATCTTTAGAGAAGAGGAGATTAAGAAGAGAGTTTTAGGTTAGTTGTTGCAAACAAAGCATTCCAAAATTAAAAGATCATAACATAAGTGTTAGTGGGTTTGTCAAGACTTGGTGGTTCTACTTGGGTAGTAACATGGAGGAAAAATATAGAGGAAAAGGTGGTAGGAGACTCACAAAAAGAAGAAGAAGATTGGTGAGAGTTGGTGGTGGTTGGCGGTGGTCCGATGGTGGCGGAGGGCGGCGGCTGTGGCGGTTCTCGGCGGCAGGGGGCGGCGCCGGGGGTGGGGCAGTGGCTGCCGGTCGGCGGTGGTGGAGGGGGAGGGGGGCGGCCGGTTGGTCTAAGAGAGGGAGGGAGAGAGTTTTGAGGGTGTTGGGTTATGTTGGTGCAAGGGAGACAAGGGGGTGTTAACCTCCTTTTATAACCTTGATTAAGGTTAATATCCACTAGACAAATGTGTGTTGTCACCCACTCATTAATCCCAACTTCTCAAGTGTAGGTTACTTGTTTTATAAATTTTATAAAAGTTTAGGAGCTTTTATAAAATAAAAGGTGGTTAAGAGTTTAATAAATTCATAACTTTTTAAAATATAGTTCAAGTATATTTAATCCAATAGGGTGATGGTTTTTATTTTTTATAAACATTGTTAACCCAAGTTTTATAAAAATATTAGTGGATTAGTAGATTGGTTAAGTTTTATAAAAGTTATGGGCTTTAAACAAATTATTTAATTTGTTTACCATTGGGCCGAAGCCCAATCGAATTTAAAGTGGGAGAATGGGCCGAAGCCCATTCGATTTTGTTAAGTGAAACGGGCCGAAGCCCAGTTCGAGTGGGAGGGGGAATCGGGCCAAGGGGCTAGGCCGAAGCCCAGTCGGGTTTGGGCCGCGGTTGGGTCGGGCCGGGTTCTTGGTCGGGCCGGGTTCTCGGCTTGGGCCGGGTTTGTGGATGTGGGCCGCGAAGGAGAAAAGAAAAGGGATTGGGCCGGTTCGGCCCAATGCGTATCGGGCCGCGGGTCGGGTTTCCGGTCCAGGGAAAATACTCGGTGCGTCAAGGCGAACCTTTGGTTAAATTTTCGGGTCGTTCCGAGTTTATTTGGGCTTAATGGGCTTACCGGGCCCAATAGGCTAAACGGTTTGGAAATTGGCTAAGTCTTGACAACATAACACTTCTCGTAACGTTTTTAGTTCGTAAAACGTTCTATTAGTTTATATTGGTTTGGTAAAATATAAAATGTCAAATTTTATATTAAACTTTCTTATTATAAAAATTCCATTAATAATAATATGTAACATTCATATTTCACAGATACTTAACGCGAAATCTGTATCAGTTAATCGTCTATCTAAACACAGTAAATCATGCGGTTTAGAACGGTAAATCACATAATTATCACATAACAAAAGTCAACAAAAGTCAACGGAGAGAGAGTTTGACCTGATTTTTGGACCGGTTGTCACACTGTGACACAACATGATCATCAAATCTCATGTACCACATTCTAGGAGACTATTTTAAGCCATACAAAGACCTCTGTAGAAGACACACTTTATCATTATCTTTCTCATATCCAGGAGGCTGCTTCATGTATATATTCTCATCATGATTTCCATGTAAGAAGGCAGTCTTAACATCCAACTGATGCAGTTCATAGTTATTTACTACTGTGATTGATAACATCACTCTGATTGACGTATGTTTAACAACTAGAGAGAACACTTCATTGTAATCTATACCAGCTCTCTGAGTGAAACCCTTTGCAACAAGTCTTGCCTTATATATAGGCTTTTCTCCTGGTAATCCCTCCTTTATCTTAAACAGCCATTTACAGTCTACTAATTTCTGATCCTCAGGCTTATCAACCAACACCCAAGTATTATTCTTTAGTATGGAATTCATTTCCTCATTCATAGTCTCAATCCATCTATCACTGTTAGGTGAATTAATAGCTTCTGTGTAAGATATAGGATCATGAATTACCTCTTGATCTACTATGTTAAAAACAAAGAAAGACAAGTCTCCTTCATTTTTGAATCTAACAGGTTTAACAATCTCCTTTCTAGTTATATGCTTAGCAATACTATAAGGAGAATTGTTATTACCTGAGTTACTTGTTGACTCTGAACTTCCTCCATTGCCTTCATCATTGCCCTCTGGATGCTCCACCTCAGTTGAGCTATCCGCTGGATTGTGACTTGATACTTCCATCTCTACCTTTGCCTTATTATATACATCTTTATAATAGGTATTTTCTTGGAAAGTCACATCTCTACTTAGTATAATTTTGGGACTTCCTTCATCACATTTCCATAGCCTATATCCTGTCACTTGTAGGATACCCAAGCATTATACGCTTTACAGCCCTTGATTCTAATTTCCTAGTATTAATATGAGCATAGCATACTGTACCAAATACTCTTATGTGATTGTAATTAGGCTTTTCACCAGACCAAATCTCCATAGGAGTTCTCATACCTATTGCTGAAGAAGGAGACCTATTGTAGAGGCTAGATTATGAGGCTTGTAATATTAAATAAGTTGGGCTGGGCTTAGAGGGTTTAACTAGATTAGTAGGCTAGTTTATGATTGGGTTTGGGTTTACTATTGGGTTTATGATCCACAAGGGGCCCAATAGTAAACCCATTAGGGATCCTATATAAACCCCATGTGGTTCTCCATTGTAGGTTGATCATTCAAGTGAGTTTACGATCCATAGAGAGAAACCAGAGGTGTTTACGATCATAGAGAGATTACGATCGTAAACCCGAGTGTAGTGAGTTTACGATTTTCTTATTTTGTACCCGACAAGTTTTCTTGTGTGCAAAGATCAAGCTTTTAACGTTTATTCATCGTATTCTTCGTGTTTTCTCTTCTTCTCTTCTTGAATCAGTCACCTACGAGGATTCCGCACTCGTTTGTGATAGAAATATCGTGATTTGGTAGATTTTCTGGACCTACAATTGGTATCAGAGCCAAGAATCTTCGATTCGAGGCTCTCACGATATTGATTCAAGAGTATTTCTGGGTTTTTGTTCGAGATTTTGAGGTTTCGAGTGTGTTTTTGGGGTTTACGACTGTTTCTGCTACTGTTCTTCGCAATTTCTGGGTTTTCAGTGTGTTCACGATCAGTTCCTGTTGAAGATTGCCTATTTACGACCCGGAGTTTCAGTGTTTACGAGTGTACTGGTGTTTACGACTTGGCATAATCGTAAAAGGGTGTTTACGATTATTTTTAAAACCGGAAATAGGTGTTTACGACCAACGGGGTCGTAATCAAGAATCGTAATCAAGAATCGTAATCTGCGTTTACGATTCAGAAAGGCGGTTTGGTGTTTACGAGTGCCACGTGTTATCGCAAACTGTGTTCACGATCGTAATCAAGCTTGTGGATCGTAATCGGTTGTTGTGGATCGTAATCGGTTGGTGTTGGATCGTAATCGGGTCTGTTGGATCGTAAACAGTGTTGTTTGATCGTTTGGACTTTAGGTTTAAGTTTCCCAAGCTATTGAGATGGATTTTGAGCCGAGTATGTACCAGAAATTGGATTTCGATATCGGATCTATAACTCGTCCGCCAAGACTAACTTCAGCGGATAATTTCTTAGAGTGGAAGTACAGATTCGAAAATCATTTGAAGAGTGTGGATCTGAGACTATGGAGGGCAGTTCTCAATGGACCGTATACGCCTACACACACAACGGGAACAAATGCAGGGAAGGAAAAGAAAGAGGATGAATATGATGATGATGACTGGGAGAGGTGCAACAAGGCTGAGAGGGCTTTTGCAATAATGACTATGGCCCTAACTCCAGACATCGCTCAAGGGTTCAAACACTGCAAAACAGCAAAGCAACTGTGGAACGCTTTGATTGTTGCTTATGAAGGAAATCCGGATATTAAGGCTAGTAGGAAGCAGATGTTGAAGCAGAAGTTTAACTTGTTCAACCATATCCAGGGTGAATCTTTTGAGGCTCAAGTTCAGAGGTATGTGTCCTTGATGGCAGAGATGTCCAGTTATGGTGTGGAGCCGGACACTGAGGACAAGAATTTGAAGTTGCTAAACAGTCTGCCTAAATCTTGGAACACCAATATATCCATCATCAAAGACAACAATAGACTGACTGAAGTGACTTTGGATGAACTAATTAACAAACTGAAGTCAAAGATGATAGATGATAAGCAGAGAGAGCTAAACCACATAAGCTCATTAAGTTTGGCTGGGAAGTTGAATCAGGCTCTGTTATCTGAAGAAGTTGAAGGTAAGCATGAAGGAAAGGCTTCGGGAAGTGGATCAAGTTCAGTTTCAATGGGTAATGCATTTGTGGCACAACCTCAAGGAAGTTCAAGCGGAGGTGTCAACTCTGGAGATGTCAATGATCCTAACTTTGCCCTTGGAATGGGTTTCATGAACAGCTATCATGCCCTTGTGGCCGGGAATCTTGTACCTTCTGATATGGTGGCTGGTGATCTTAATCAGATAAATCCTGAGGACGTGGAGATGCTAGATGTCTCTTGGCAAATGGCCATGGCTGTTTTCAGAGCCAAGAAATTTATGGCCAAAACTGGAAGGAACGTCTGGAAGGATCAGGATAAAATCAGAATGGGGTTTGACAAGTCGAAGCTGAGGTGCTACAATTGTGATGAGTATGGTCACTTTGCCAGGGAATGCACGAAGCCAAAGAAAGAGAGGGTTGAAGAGAAGAAGGCAGCTGAGGTAAAAGGTAAAGGAGAAGACAAGGCATTGGTGGTTCAGGGAGGTGGAGGTTATGACTGGACCCCCCAGCTGAGGGAACTGACCCCCCAGATGAAGGATCTTAGTTTGTCACATGCTTTGATTGCTACTGCAGAAGAGGATGATGAAGAAAATCATGCATTTGTGGTCACTGATGAGGAAAAGCCTGAGGAGACTGAGATAGAAGACAAGGAAGCGTACGTTGCTG
>JBCNJP010009142.1:0-32317 GCA_039602395.1 Deinandra increscens subsp. villosa
TTTAATAACGAATTTGCAAGTACAATATATATATTTATTTTTGTTAAAGGTTATCTTAAAATGTCCGGTTATTTCAATAGAAATCCAACGACATAAGTTTATATATTATTCTACCCAAGAGGGAAGGAATCTGATGTAGACCCCTTAAAATTTTGTAGACACCCATACACCCTATAAAACTCAATAAAAATAAAACTCAGTGTTGTAAATTTGGTTTTTTTTATTACGATAAGCTTTTAAGAACCAAAAAAATAAATAAATAAATTAAAAAAAACAAAAAACATTAAAAATCGAACATTTTAAGACAATGAGTTTTAAAATAATGAGTTTTAAACGCAACACTGAGTTTTATTGAGTTTATTGAGTTTTAAACTCATTGATTTTTAAAACTCATTGTCTTAAAATGTTCAATTTTTAATGTTTTTCGTTTTTCTTTTTTTTAATTGTCTTTTTTTGTTCTTAAAAGCTTATCGCAAATAAAAAAACTAAATTAACAAAACTGAGTTTTATTTTTAGTCGAGTTTTCATGAGTTTTATTGAGTTTTATAAGGGGTCTACGAGGTCTCTACAAAAAATAAGGGGTCTACACGGATCTGTGGACCCTACCCCAAGATATAATATATATATATATATATATATATATATATATATATATATATATATGTTTTAACTAAAACGTTATATCAATATATATTTTTGTATATATGTTGGAAATATATATTTTAATTTAGAATAATAAGTTAAACATGATTTACGAGGTTTAAATGTCTCAAATATATTTTTACGGGTTTACCCATTCTTAAGAAGTTGTTTTAAACAAGTTTTTGTTTGAACCAACCCCTTGAACAACAATTAAAAATAAAACAGAAAAACATGAAGGTCGCAAGGGTCGAACCCGCGACCTCCCCAATCACAGTACAACATCCAAACCATTCCGCCAAGGCTACCTTTTGTTTAAGAATCCGGAACAAAGTCTTTTATACAGCAAGGGTGGCTAGAAACGAGTTTAAAAGGGAAAACAGGAAAATAAAACGCAGAGGCCGGGTTTAGAACCCGCGACCTCGACGTTACAGCCCAGCGCCCAGACCATTGTGCCAGATTGGCGTCTGTTACAAATTCCGTATGAAAAATATATAACCCGAAAACCAACAGGAGTCTTCTTCTTCCTCAATAACTCCGGTGGCCGGAGTTTCATTCCGGTCACCGGAAAATCGTAAATCACAGAATAAACGGAAGGTACACGTGCGATTAACATGAAGGTATCGTTACCTTTAATCAGTGATGATTGATGACGTGATTTAGATGCCGAGAACGAACCCGAACAATTCCCGAACTCGAACTCCTCTGCTTCTGTGATGCTCCGAGGATGTTGTTGCGATCACAATCACAGATGGGGAACAGGTGAGGGCCGATGATGGTGTTGCAGTGACGTAAACGGTGGTGGTTCTTGGTGGTTTTTACGTCGCCGGAAAAACAGAGAACAAGAGAGGAAAGGAGATAGACGAGAGGAAAGGATGTGAGGGTGAACTGAGGTGTGAATGAACGTCCAAATCAATGATATTACCCATCATCTATGAAACTGACGAGATGATATGATCGGTCGAAACCGATGCATTGAAATCTCCATTGAATCCGGTAATAACTGTGTATTTAGAGCAAGAATTGGTTAATTGCAGCTTTAGTCCCTTGAAGAATTACAATTTAGAAAGCAGGTTTGAGAAGTTTACAGAATAGCCCCTCCAGGTTTTTATTAAATAGAATCATGTTTGGGGAATGACAAAATAACCCCCCGAAGTTTTTATAAAAATCTAACGGCTCTAACGGAGGTTAACGAAGGAACAAATAAACGACGAATATACGAAGAACATCAAAATATATAAATCATGTAACGTTAATAGGGATTATAAATCTCGTTTTACTAAAATAGGTCATGGATATAACTCCACAATTATTCTTCTAAAATCACATAAAATCATTAAAATCATAGAATTCAATTCCCCCATTATTTATTTAAGTTGTTTACATAAAATCTTAAAGTCTCATAAAGTTATGGCTAAATGTTATAATTATATACTTTATGTTTACATAAAATCATAAATATAAATCTATGATTTAGTAATTAAAACTCACATAGAATGATAAAATACATGTGAATATATACAATTATATCACATAAAATCATAAAGTGAAATCATAGAATATCAAACGTTTGAACTTTCGTGCATGCTCGTAGTGATGATCACACAAAACCCTAATTGCTAAAGTCAACAAGTCAACACAGTTAAACACATAAATGTTCACACAACATTTAATACGTTTTACGTTCAGTTAATACCAGAAAATGACCTGAAAAGTCGGATTGTCACAGAAGTTCAAGTTGCTCAAAAGCGATTGTTCGTTTCATCATGGTCCAAATTCCGGGCATTACCCAATGAGCGGTCACACAAATAAAAGATTCGGGTAAATCATGAGGAGTTGACCAACAATCGCTCGTTAAATTGACACACGTTTCCAAAGTTGAAAAACCTTCTATTAATTCGGCTTTCGCCATTTTCCACATCTTTAGGCAATCAGTTTAAGTGTAGTACGACTTACCTTAGTGTAACGCGGTTGGAGATTCTTTTGAATGAGGTGAGTCAAACGATCGTTGTCGAAATGGTTGAAGGCAAACTTTGTTGAATAACAAAACTTGCCATTGCATTCCGAGTTGCCTCAACTTCGTATGCAAAGACTCCTCCTTCGTTAGACATCGTTGCTTGATCCCCACGTTGTCTAGCTTGGAGAACCTTACAATGGGGAAAATCGATATGTAGCTTCAAGGTCGAGTTCGCTTCGGTTTCGATTTGCTTACCACAATATTTGCACCGAGCTTTCTTTCCACCCGCCTTCATGATAACGGGTTGTCAGATCGTCACAAATCCCCAACTGAATTAAAATTTGCAGTAGTGGAAGCCGGGGTATCGAACCAAGGGAGTTGGTGGTTATTAGCGACTCTAATTATTTAACCTTAGCTACTGTCACTAACCTAGATTAACTAAATTAAACCCTAAATTACTTTACCTAAACGACTGAAATTAATGAAATTGCCTCTTAGCTGTTTTGATTGAATTGATTCACTTAACACCTAATCTATGATCATTAATTTTACTAACTAACAACTGATCGATTTTTCTTATAATACTAAAAAGCAATTACTTTAGGATCCGGGTTAGTGAATTACCTATTTCTCTCGTCGAGAATCTAACCTAGAAATCACATAGACTTGATCGTGTTCTTGTTTAACCAACCCAAACAATTATCTATCTTGCACATACTAAGTATAGTCCTAGAGCTATGTTCAAAGAGGTAGTCCGGTAGCGGGGGGTACATACACGACAACAATTGCAATGATTTATCAAACGAACACTAGAATCAAAGATTGTCACAAATCAATAATTCTATCTAAGCAATTAGAACCCTAGATTAAAACCAGAAAAACACTAACCATTCACCCGAGTAATCACCGGTTGTTAGCCGGACATCATAACCATCATCGGATGATTAAAAACTAAGAAAACCATGAAAAACTATGAAGAAATTCGTTCTGGGAGTATTCTAGTCGGCCACAGCCGAAGTTGGGTGTTAAGAACCCTAAAAACAAAGTTTAAAGGTCTTTAAATACAAGCCACGATCGAAAATCCCGATTTTCTGCCGACTTAATACCCCACGCGTGTCGTGAGGGGATTTATTTCACATTCTCGCGGCACGATGCGTTTACCAATTTCCGAATTCCCAAATTGCAGCTCTTTACTTCTGAATGCGTTCACACCACCTAAAAATTATTAATTGTGCTGTTCCTTTGCTTCCACGTCATCCTTGAATCATTCTCCACTTATGACTTGCATTTCCATTTCCTATTTAGGAACTTGAGACACCTGGACACATACACCATGTATTACATTATATCATTTATATTTATTTACTCAACATATTTTCCAAATATGGGGTCTATTTCACGTGACTTTCAAAATAGAATTCAAATGTATAAAATCTTTTTAAGATCATCACTAATTCTTAAAACAAATACAAGCAATAAATATGACGCTGAATTTCTCGGTTAGCTTATGTTTAGTTTAATCATCTCGTTTTAGCTCATTTACTCCACAACATATTAATTATAAAAACCGGTTAAATCAATATACTTTACGCCCAACTCGATGTGTTAGGGATAATTAATATCAAATAAATTGCACTTTTAAGTTGCTCATCACTTCATTACGCACATATCAAAATGTTTCCAAAGTTCTGGCTTTCGGGAGGTTGGAATAACTTGAAGAACGGTGGTTTCGGGTGTGTTGGTGTTAATGGTAGCGCTTGATGATGCCATTTCGAGCGTTTTTTGAGAGATTGAGAGATTAAAGAGAGTTGAGAAATGAGTGTGGATCAACCAAAACATAACCCATGTATTTATACCACTTTCAGGGTGGTAAAGTTGCAAAAGAAACAAAAAAAAAGGGTCAAATTCGACCCCCAACGGTCATATTAACGGTAATATTACCATTTTTTACGCACAGGTCACTAACCGGTTACTCTAACCGGGTTTTCTAACCGGTTCCTATAACCGGTTACCCAATCGGGTACACGACTGAAGACCCCTAACCGACAGGCCGGTTAATAACTAAACAGGTTATGTCTCTAACCGGATCCGGTTAATCCGTCCTAACCGGTTTTTTTGGTCATGTCTATATTTAACTACGACATGTCTTCATTGTTATAAATAAGAAGGTTTTTTAGCTTTGTACTTTCTTCTCCTACTTTTTTTTAACAGCATGACAATTTTATTTCACCAAAAAACGAGAACACAGCCCTGCAGCAAGAAGCTGGACGGGACACCCAGGCCTAGAAACACAAACTAGCCATGTAAAAACAC
This sequence comes from Deinandra increscens subsp. villosa, assembly GCA_039602395.1. NCBI lineage: Eukaryota > Viridiplantae > Streptophyta > Magnoliopsida > Asterales > Asteraceae > Deinandra > Deinandra increscens. The sequence continues at coordinate 4,910 of JBCNJP010009142.1, forward strand.
ATTCCCAACTCATCGTTGAGTAAATCGTGCAAAGGTCTGTCACCGTAGATGCGAAAATTGTGGGGGGGGGGGGGGGGGGGGTGCACCAAGTTGAAATAACACTCCACACCAACGCTGCCATCTCGCAAGAGATCAATAGGTGCTCCACTGTTTCCTCCACGTTTCTGCAAAGGGGGCATAAACCCATACCACCACCACGCTTCTCTTGGCCAAGCTATCGAACGTTGCAATTCTACCCATTTACGGTCTCCAAACGGAAATAATAACTTTAATACATTTTGAATGTGATATTTTTTCCTCTCAAAAGAAATATACATTAAATAGTAAATAGATCACTCAACTTAATTTGTATTGTTGTTTTGTATTGTTGTAATGGATTAAATTAAAATAAAATAAAAAAAAATTAATGGGGTGAGAGAGGCTCGAACTCTCGACCTCAGGATAACTCAGAGATTGCTATGAGACCTACGCGCTAGCCAACTGCGCCACCACCCCTTTGATGTAGCAGAAATCCTCTGAACCTATCATAGTGAGAGAAGGAGAATGGGAGTGGAACTGTGTGCGAAGATGGGAGCGCCCATTAGAAGCGACAATTTCGCAGGTTAACGGTTGCGCTATGTGTACGTCTCATACTTTAATCATCATCGTCATCATCTCTAGGTTCTTACCTTCAATCACCTCCTTCGATTAACACCTCCAATTTTTATCACGGTTCAATCCGAGAACTATGTTTTCTCACAGTACGTTTTATCTAGAAACCACTGGTTTTATGCATCGATGCCCTAATTTTAGAAAATCAGGGAATTCTCTAGCAGCTAGCATCTTCGATTCGTATCTATAATATCATTATTATTATTATTATGTTCCATAAGACTGACATAGACGACCACCTAATTTCATAATCATCTATCAAAAAAGATTCTCATTGTTTGTGAAATTGTGGGAAATTGAGTTTTCATCTATTTATCAGATCCACATGCACTAGGTGGTCTTTTAATTATTGAATTTATTGTTTGTTAATATCTCCTTTTCATGGGCACATACATCTACTGTGATCTTCATGATGATTATGTCAAGTTCATTCATGTCTAGCTCTTCAACATATGAATGATATGCAGGTTCATATACTTGACAAACAGTTTAAGTACATAATAAGTTTTGTTAAATATTAATCGTGTTTGTCTTTCAGAGTTCATTGAAGCTGTAACAAACAAAATCATCATCTAAATATCAATGAACCAGCTTGCAAGCCAGAAAGAAAAGAATGTCAATGGACGCGGAGATATGCTTATGAATGTGAAGACAAAGGTAACCCAAATGACCTCCTTTTAAACTTAGATGTTGAAGCAGAAAACAACCCACCATCAATTGTTTTCTTCAGTTTAGATTTAGAATAATGCCATTGATGCGATGCAGCTCATGGATGATCTCGCTTGTACCCATTCTTTCTCTAGCAGATTCCATGGAGCATGCCAAACCAATTCTTCCTAATAAAATCATGCAATCCTCCAATCTTCTCTGCTTTTTCGCTTCGTCTTCACGGTTCATATTTGCGGCTTCCATCTCTTCCTCCAGCGCCTGCCATAGTGTCGGGTCAGTAATCGACATGAAACGATCCGGCAACGCCATCTTCACATAGCCGTGGAGGTTCAATCCTTCTTGAAAAATCTGATCTGTAGGTCTCCTTCCTGTCATCATCTCTAACAACAAAATCCCAAAGCTGTAGATGTCGCCTTCTTTTGTCATCTCACTTCCAAAACCATACTCTGCAAACCCATTCTATGTAATCAGCAGTTTTTTTTTAAATCAAATATGGGTTGTTCAATTCACTAAATTCTAGCAAGTTGTAATAATTAATTACCTGGGGCTGCATACCCAATAGTTCCTCGTATTCCAATCGAGCTGCTTTCGACTGGTTTCAACGGAAGAAGCTTTGCCATCCCGAAATCACTAACGTGAGCAACCATATCACTGTCAAGTAAAATGTTGCTTGGCTTCAGATCACAGTGAATTATAGGTACTTCAGATTCTTGATGAAGGTAGTTAATTGCATGAGCCACGTCTGTTGCAATCAACACTCTTTGTCCAAGGCTTAATCTATGTGGAACTTCTTCGGTCTCGGTCTCGTGTTCTGAACATGGATGTAGCCACCTTTCAAGACTCCCATTTGGCATGTACTCGTAAATAAGAGCTTTGAAATCATTTCCTTGAAAATCAACAGATGAGCAGGAAGTAATGATTTTTACAAGATTACGATGCCTTATGTTTTTCAAAGCTTCACACTCCGCCATGAAACTCCTCAAAGCTCCTTGGTTTCCAAGCTTTAGAACCTTGATGGCAACCATCTCAACATCTGGTTCAAGGATACCCTTATAAACAACACCAAAGCCCCCCGTCCCAATCATGTTTTGATGGGAGAAACCGTTGGTGCCTTTGAGTATGCTTCCATAAGAAACTCTTGAAAATGGTTGCATAAGTGAAGCTCCTGTTGGTTGTGTGTGCCTTCGTCTTCTTCTTAAATAGAACAACAAAGCGAACACCATTGCTACAACAAGAAGCGAGCAGAGTGGGATGACAACTAGAATAGCACGTGACATTTGTGAACCTTTTCTTAATCTTGCTGCTGACATGGCACACTTGGGTAGCCCAAGTTCACGTATGCCTCCACATAACCCACTATTACCACCAATTTCAGCTGCACTTGCATTCTTGAAAATACCTCCCATGGGTACCTCCCCATAAAAGTTGTTGAATGATAAATCCAATGAAGACAAGTTTAGTTGCTCTAAGAATCTTGGAATTTGGCCAGAGAAGTTGTTACTAGAAAGATTTAGGGTTCTGATACCTCTTAAAGCACTCATAGTGAGAGGTATGGGACCTTGAAAAGAATTGGCTTGTAGATATAGGTACTCAAGGCTTGTGCAGCTTCCAATGGCACTTGGGATTGCTCCCACCAGATCATTTTGTGACACATCGAGTACCATTAAGCTTTTGAGTTTTCCTATCTCTTGTGGAACTGGCCCAGTCAGATGGTTGTCAGAAAGATCTAGAGCGATTGACAACGCTGATAGTTGGAAAAGCTCTTGGGGTATTGCGTCGGTAAGATTGTTTTTAGAAAGATCCAAATATGACAGACTCGTGCATTTGCCGAGATTTCTAGGTATCTGTCCCTCTAATCTATTACCTGCCAGATTCAACTGAATTAACAAAGACATGTTTCCTATAAAGTCTGGAATGTTCCCGGTGAAGTTGTTGTAAGCTAGTTCTAATAGTTTTAGGTTACGTAGATTTCCAAGTTCACTAGGAATTACGCCTGTGAACCGATTATCTAGCATGCCTAACCTCTCTAAATTCACAAAATTCCCAATTCCAGAAGGCAAGCTACCATATATGAAGTTTCCAGCAAAAGATAGAGATGTTAGCTGAGATGAGAGATTGCCTACAGAACTAGGAAGAACGCCTCCTAATTGGTTCTCATGAGCAAGGAAGATTTCAAGATTGCTACAATTGGTCATGGAATCAATGAAGTTCATATCATCAAGTTGCGAACTTCCTAAATTGTTTGTGAATAGCGCAAGTAGCCAAAGATTTGGCATATGTCTGAAATCTATGTTAATTTTCCCAGTGAAATCATTTAAGGACAAGCTAAGATCTTGCAAGTTTGAACAGTTAGAAAATGAGAACGGAATGGTTCCTGTAAATTTGTTTCTAGCTATCCGGAAAAGCTCAATATTTGGTAGCTGCAAGCCTATATCTTTTGGTAGATCTCCGCCAATTTGATTATCAATTAAATAAAGAATTGTTAAAGATGTTAGATTGTACATGGATGAAGGGATCATACCGTGAAGTTCACAATTACCAAATCCAACTTGTTTCAAATTATGTAGTTGACCTAAAGCATTTGGAATGCTTCCACCTAGAGGATTGTCGGAAGCTGATATGGCTTCAAGAGAGGTGAGATTTGCCAAGAAAGACGGTATCCCTCCTGTGAAACCGTTAATATGAGTGACTACGACCATGAGGTTGACCAGTGCACTAAGCTGTTGTGGGAGCTTGCCAAATAGATTATTGTGACCCAACCAAAGAACGTGAAGTCTAGTGCAGTTTGATAGACTTGCTGGAACTTCACCTTCAAAAGAATTGTGGCCAAGATGTAGCGTCTGCAACCTAAATAAACCACCGATTTGAGGTGGGATTACACCTCTGAAGCTGTTAGTGTGTAGGATTATTTCTCTAAGAAAACTTAAGTTCCCAATATGTGGAGACAAAGAACCACTGATGCTTCTAGAGCTGAGGTCGAGTTTGGTGACTCTTGCATGCCGACGACCACATGTAACACCTTGCCATAGGCAGAAATGAAGGGAGGTGTTCCATGAGTCGAGAACACGTTGTGGGTCATGAGTGATGCCTGACTTGATTGCTAGAAGTGCAAAGTGATCGGTATGGTTTTGGGCAAGAGTAGTAGCAGGGCATAACAACAACAATCGCAGCAGCATTGCATGGAAGAACAAAGAGAGGTGGTATGCCATGATCGAATAACTTTGTTTCTTGTTTTTGACACATTTGTTTCTAGGAGGATTTGAGGTTTCCTAGTTTTTTTTATATACCAATGTCATGAGTTGACTTGAGGATTAGTCTTGGCTGATGAGGACTGAAGTGGACCATTTCAATATTGAAGTTTTATTAATTTGGCTTCATCTCTCCTTCCTAGTCATGGTGAGTGTTTTGTACGCTGGCAACTTGGCATTGCATGGAACGTTCACTATGGCATGTCATTTTCTATACTGAATATTGGCAGCCTTGATAATTTAACACTACACTACTACACCTCGTGGTGATAATTAAGCAGGTTTATCTCATAGTATATATAGATCAGAGGTAAGAATTGTGTTACTTCATCTCACTCTTCCGAACCTAGTTTTTAGTGGAATTCTGTCTGTTAGACATGTTTGTTTGTTCAATTACAACAACCAAATACATAAGTTTTGTTGGGATATGAGTTGAAGGAAATTTGTAGTGGAAGTTAGCAACAATACGACTTGGTCATATGTCGTAGGGTGTTCATAAACCCTCAAAACCGATCAAACGTCTAAAACCGAAGCAAGTAAGCAGGTTTGGGGTGCTTGAAATATATACGAATATATATATACAAGGTTCGTTCTATGGTCTCAGTCTTTGTACCATCTTTATCATTTTTAAAAAAATTAATGCAAAATTATGCTTTAAATTGTTCGAAACTGTCAAACTGCACTCCCCCAACTAGTTGGTGTTTGTCTTTTTTCGAACACTGGCCCAGAATTTTTGTAAACCCGGAAAATGGGTCTTGCCTGGTGGCTGATATAGGGGAATGAACTGACGGATGGACCCATTGCAAAGGAAAAAAATATATTTAACTTCATATTTCAAAGTCATGGTTATGGAGATATGAAGAAATATTGAATATAATTGTTATGCTTTACATTACGTGAGATATGGCAATATATATCCAAGAATTACAAGAGAATCAATTTGTACAGGAGTGATACAAGGGATGATTACAAGGAATTAATTACAAATAAATGACCCATAATAATAGCTAATTGTAGCCTTGACCCATGAGATTAGCTTAAGAATTCTCTTGCTTTATTGAGTACTCTGCTTTTTTTTAATGGCAAATTTGGATCACTAACGGGGATATTACACCGCCTCACTATTGGTGAGAAATCCCTCTGGCCCAACTTGTAACCCTCATTTTTTTTTCTTTTGTTACAAGTTGGACTTGAACCCAAGACCCCAAGATAAATTGTCATACACATTTGCCACTAGGCTAAGCTAGTGGGTGTAGTACTCTCCTTACTTGATGATTGACTATGATCTCTGCTAATAGTGGTGAGTATTTTGTACGTTTGCATGGAATGCGATTCAGTATCACATTGTTTTTCTCATCTGTGGTGATTGGATCTGTAATGATGATAAAGTTAAAAAGTGTTGCCACAGGCGTCTGTGAGAAGTGCATAAAATTTTTCTTTATAATTATAAATTCAAAATTTCATATAAAAAAAAAAGTCAACACGAGAATTATAATAGGTAAATGTTTTAAAATAAATAATTAAACAAATCGTGAGGTTCTCCTAGCATTTGTAGTAATAAAATTTTCGATTAACAATTCACAATCAATTTATCTAATATATCGTTCTCAATATATAGAATTACCAGTCAATTAAGTCTTTATTTGAACATTGTGGATCGTAAATAGGACTTCAACCATTTTAATTTTGAAACTTGAAGGTAACACAAGACTTCTGTTAACCGATAGGATCGGATGGGAAGTTATTATAAAAAAGAAGATGAACTGAGAGTCTATCTGGAAGTTGGCTGTGACGACAACTAGGAAAGTATAAGGTTTATTATTACCAAATAATAATTGTCATTGAGTAGTAATTCCACTTTCAAAGTTTTATACGCGCTTGTTTAGTGAGAACAACAAGAAAGAAAAAACCATCACAAACTTTATGTTGTTCTTGATTTAACCATTGTTTTACTTTAACATGAATTATTATGAATATAGATGGTTAGAAGTGTAATTATAAATGGTTAGAATATAATATAGAATATAAGAAAGGAAAAAAGAAAAATTAAACAAAAAAAAGTTTACAAAGGAACAAAATTTGAACATAAAAACGAAAAAAATAAATAATTATGAATGTGTTATGCAAGACTTGAATTTGAACTTAAGGCGTAAGGATTTTACCACATGTGTTTTCCCACCACACCATCTAACTAATATATTAATTTAATTGACTTTACACACAGGATCCGGTGGAAAGTCCGATTCCCAAGGAATTCGGTGATCAGGTACAAGAAAAGACGTTGGAGTATGAGGTTGGTGACCAAAATGGGAATTCCAAGATCAAAGAAGCAAAAAGCATGTCAGATGGTACCTCCTCTTGTGAAAGGTTGGTGACAGGGGAAGACCTGCAAAAAGAGGGGAGGCTGGGCGATAGTACATCTGCAACAAAAGAAGTCAACTTTCAAAACTTGGAGCCAAAAAAAAACCCCAAAGAAACGTTAGATCTTTCTTGTGGGCCTACATTGAGATCAAGAACTAGGTCAACAAGTAACTGGGCTGAGTCCCTTAATAATATTGTTGATGGGACTAATAAGAAAGGTAGTAAAAATCATAATGGGGCTGCAAAAAAAAAGGTGACAAGGATTGCAAAAACACAAAAGATAAAGAATCGGTGATTATCACCTTTGATGAATTAGAGAAGGAAACCAAGGATACTATTATGGTGGCGACGAGGTTGGGTGTAGATCTGGACGGAGAGGAAGATAGAGTATCCAAGGTTGTCGTGGGTGACAATTACACCGGAGTTTAATGGATTGTTTATCCATCAATATTCGTGGGTTGAAGGATCTTCGGAAGATCCAATGGATTAACGACTTAAGAAGGGAGAATCGGTTCTCTTTCATGTGCATTCAAGAAACGATGGAGAGAGACGGGAATCGTTTAATGGTCAATAGATTGTGGGGGAGAGGCAATATCGAGTGGGATTGGGTGAACTCGAGGGGCAATTCCGGGGGTATCTTGAACGTTTGGGATAGAGATAGGTTCAATTTTCTTAAATCTATCAAGGACGATAATTTTTTGATTACGGTGGGCGCAATTGCGGGTTGTCAGGAGGTCGTTAATATTGTTAATATTTATGCTCCCCAAGGTGTCGGGGAAAAGAAACGTTTATGGGAAAAACTAATCGGTTGGAAGAGGTCTCTTCAAGGGTGGTGGATTCTTGCGGGTGACTTTAATGAAGTTAGAACCAAGGAGGAGAGGAGGTATTCGGTGTTCGATCGGAAGGGTGCGGAGGAGTTTAACAAATTCATCAACGATGCCATGCTTAAAGAATATAGGATGGGGGGTGACCGGTTCACATATATGGAAAATCTCGGTAAAAGCTTTAGTAAACTAGATCGATTTCTTGTTTGTGATAAAGTTTTTGATGGTGGCCTCAAGCCTCGGTGACGGCTCTTCCTAGACGATGCTCGGACCATCGGCCGATTCTTCTCAAGTTGTCTATGGATGATTTTGGTCCCTATCCCTTCAAATTATTTAACTCTTGGATGAAGAATGTTGAATTTGAGGAAGTCATCAAGGGGTGCTGTGGGGATTTAAATCGCATGGAAGGGGAACGATCGGATTGTTTCTTGTTAAGGAAACTTAAATATTTAAAAGAAGAAATCAAAAGGTGGAGATTTAAAGTGGGCAAAGAAGTGGCTTTGGAAAAAAAGGTGGCGGAGGAGCTGTGTAAAAATTTTGAGTTGATGGCTCAAATTTTTCCTCTTTCAACCACAGAGTTAAAGACGTGGGAAGAAGCGAAGTTGCGGATTAAAAAGATTGACGACGACCGAGTCGAAGACCTCAAACAAAAAGGAAGGATCAAATGGGCTATTGACGGGGACGCGAATACAAGTTTTTTTCACGGAATGGTCAATAAACACCTAGCAGCTAGTCGGATCAATGGCCTTTCGGTGAACGATAGTTGGGTAACGGAACCGGGTCGTATTAAAAAAGAAGTGTTCAATTTTTTTAAAAAAAAGTTCGCTTTTAATAGGCCTTGGAGGCCATCGTTTGTTTGTGTTGATGTGAATAGGCTCAAGACGGAGGATAAAGAAGCCATGGTTACAAGATTTTCCAAACAAGAAATAAAGAATGCGGTGTGGGATTGTGGAAGTGACAAAGCTCCCGGCCCGGATGGTTTTACGTTCGCCTTTCTCAAAAAATATTGGTCTTTTTTTGAAGAAGATTTCGGTGCCATATTCGAGATGTTCTATGAAGGTGGAGATATTGGGCAAGGGTGCGGTGCGGCTTTTATTCATCTTATTGCTAAAGTCCAAGACCCTAAAGATCTTGGAGACTTTCGGCCTATAAGTCTCGTGGGCCTCATCCCGAAGGTCATTTCTAAGGTGTTGGCTAATCGTCTCAAGGGGCCCTTGAAGGATATTATTTCGGAGCCGCAAATGGCGTTCCTCGGGGGTAGAAATATTGTGGACGGGGTGCTCATTGTCAATGAAATTGTTTCCATAGCAAAAAAAAGAGATTTTCCGTCCATGATATTCAAAATTGATTTTGAGAAGGCCTATGATACGGTGGACTGGAGCTTCTTAGAGTCGATGATGGAACAAATGAATTTTCACCCGAGATGGCGGGGGTGGATCCGGGGTTGTCTCAAGGCTTCAAGGACTTCGGTTTTGGTTAATGGGTCCCCGACGTGGGAGTTCCAATGCGAGAGGGGAGTGAGACAAGGTGACCCATTATCTCCGTTTCTATTCCTTATAGTTATGGAAGGTCTCCATTGGATGATCAAGAAGGCGAGTGAAGTTGATCTTTTTAAGGGGTTTCAAATTCCGTATGGGGGCCCGAACATCACTCACCTCCTCTTTGCGGATGACGCTATTGTGATTGGTCAATGGTCCCAAAGTAACGTGGAGAATCTTGTCCGCATTCTTCGGGTGTTTGGTTTGGTGTCCGGCCTTCATATCAACCTTTCTAAATGCGCTCTTTACGGGATTAAGGTGGCCAAAGTGGAGGTGGAGGCCAAAGCTAGGATCCTTCGGTGCAAAAGTGGGGATTTTCCTTTCAAATATCTAGGCCTTATGGTTGGTGCCAATATGAATCTCATCAAGAGTTGGGACGATGTCGTCAAAATTGTTGGGAATCGTCTCTCAAGATGGAAAGCGGTGAATCTCTCAATCGGGGGCCGGCTTGTTCTAGCTAAAGCGGTTATTGAGAGTCTCCCCTCTTACTATTTCTCTATCTTCAAAGCCCCGATTAAGGTGCTTCAAAAACTTGAAACGATAAGATATCGTTTTCTTTGGGGGGGAAAAGATCCGGAGAAAAAATGTATTCATTGGGTGGCTAGAGAAGAGGTGGCTAAACCAAAGGAAGAAGGAGGGTTGGGTCTTGTCCCTTTTGGGATATTAAATAAATGCTTGATAGCGAAGTGGGCTTGGAGGTTTATTACGGAACCAACTAGCTTGTGGGCTCGTGTGGTGCATGGATGTCACCGTGGAGGGAGGGGTCAAGGGGGGTTGCCGGTTCGCAAGGAGACGGGGGGAGTATGGGTGAATATTGTGAAGATGGTGGGATCGCTTAAGGAGGATAATGTGGATATTTTGGGCCTTATTCAACAATCGGAGTCGGGCTTTAAATGGAATGGGGATGCCTCCGGATTTTTCTCAGTTGCGAGTGTTAGGGGTCTCCTCAAGTGGTATTCTAGTTCCGAAGGTATTATTATGCCTTGGAATAAGCTTGTTCCGAACAAGCTTAACATCCTTTTTTGGCGCATCATGAAAGACCGTATCGCGACAAAGGAGGCCTTGGCTAGGAGAAAGGTGGTCATTTCCGATCCGAGATGTCAATTTTGCATGGAAGAAAACGAGACGGTATTCCATCTCATGCTTGGATGTAAAGTGGCCGAGAAGGTTTGGGAGTTGGTGGCGGCGTGGTGCAAGGTGGCCCCGATTTATGCATTCGAGCTTGGCGACTTGCTTTTGATTGTGGAAGAGTCTCATTTTGATCGTAAAGCCAAAATGATATTCTTCGCTATTATTCTCACGTCGTGTTGGGTTTTATGGTCCTCTCGAAATAAGGTGATTTTCGAAGGGTCTAAAGTTAGTGCGGTAGTGATGTTTAAAGAGATAAAGACTTTAAGCTTTTTGTGGGTTAAAAATAGAAGTAAATGGTCGAGTTTAACTTGGGAGGAGTGGGATAAATTCTCAATGTAAATCCCCTCCTTGTTTGTTGTGTTTGCCTTTCTTTAGCTTCTTGCTAGGAGGCTTTGTTCTATGAAGTCGTTGTTCAAAAAAAAAAATTGACTTTACACACATATACACATATTGAAAAAAAATTATATATAACATATATAAAAATTAAAAAATTTCAGGCCCTTACAAAGGCCATAGGCGGTCAGCTAGTACACATTAGATGAAATGCTAGCAGTGTCTGATGTAGGCATGCTGGCACCTGAGGAGGTATTATCTGGTAAAGGAGACATCAAGGAAGAAGCATAGCTAAGAGAAGGAGAGCCAGCAAGAAAAAGAAAACTTAAAAGTAGCCCGAGAACATGAATTTCGTTATTTTTTTTATGTTCGTTTGACTGATGTTGGTTTCAATTGATTTTGCAAGTTATGTAGAGGCTCCACCCCACACCTCACTAGTGATGCAACAACAAGTCAAGAACAAGTGATCTATGTCTTCACTCTCCTTCAAATACTTGACAAAAAAGGTGGCCTCCTCTTTATTATCCCAAACCCAACTATCAACCTCCTGATTAAGGTGAATTTGACCAACCCACTCCATTGCCGTTGATAAAGATTCTTCAAACATTAAAGAAATCCAGCTGAAGTTAGTTTATATAATCCTGCTTATATATAACTTAGTAGAATCCTACTGAAATAAGTTTATATATAACTTGGTTGTATATCTATTATTTTGACTTAATGTTGCAATACTTAGATTTTGTCAGCTAGCAAATGGTGCAATATTAAATATATATATATTTTTTTGGAAAATATTAAATGGTGCGGTCGTAGAACTGCAGCATTTGCTGTAAATAAAGCCGCAGCTTTTGGTAAGGTTGCAAATGTTGCAATATCAAATACTGCGGGTCGTAGAACTGCAGCATTTGCTGTCTATTTTAACCACAGCATTTGGTCATTTGTGTACTAGTGGCAACTCATTGATAATTTTCAAGTAATAGATAAAGAGCTACATATTACACCGGTGATATTTACGTGAATAAGTGTGTAAAGAAAAGTTGAATAAGCTATGACGGCTTGATTTTAAGTATTAAAACACGTTGATAAAAATAAACACTTTGCAACATTAAATTTAGAAACACCTAAACTTCATATCGCTGTAATAATAAGCGTCAAGAAACACAAAACCATATTTAAAATTTAAAAAAAGCTAGTTTAAATAAATTTTAAACCAAAACATAAAGTGAATTTGTTTAGAAAAGGTAATAAGAAAATTTTTACCTACCCGCAAGTTGCGGCGGATGTCAGAAATAATAGTGTAAACACAAAGACGGGTGTTGGAAATATCGTATATGTGAAAGAAGCAAATAAGTCGTATTTACCTCAAACAAAATATACACACTCAACATTAAATAATAATAATACACGGAGAATAAGGCATTCATAAAACTCTCTAAAACATTAAGCATATGCAATTATTGTATATGAGCTAAGAGGAAAGATATTTTATAAGACAATAGGAAATGCTAATATTCATTTGATGCACCAAACCTCATTCCTTTGAAATATCTCATATATGGTCAGTGTTAGTTTTTGAATGTAAATGAAATGCTAATATTGATTAGATTTATAAAGTAATGTTCATATGTTATGATGAAATGCAAGGGGTCTAAGGCTGTCCGTAGTGGGGCGTTATAGGGCATTTTTGGCTAACATGGCGCCCCTTATAACGCCCAATACCGCCCCCCGGGGCGCCATGTTAAAAAATTTTGTGGGTGGCGCTATAGGCATGGCGCCGTGTTAATTCTTGAGATTTGTAAATTCGACCGTTGAACGGTCGAATTCTTTCTTTTTTTTTTTGTTTTCTTTACCCACTTTATTTTACACTATATATTACCTTCAACCATTTTTTTAAAACACACAACATTCCTTTCATCCTCTAATCTTAAAATTCTCTCATCTACACCAAAAAAACAATGTTTCCTCGTGGTGGTTCTTCATCAAACCCACGTTTCCAAAACCCGCGGCGAACAAACTCGAACGATCAAGAACCGCGAGACGATGGGTTGTTCGCTTATGTTGCGAATATGACTCCACCGCCACAACCATTCCAACCTTTTGCTCCCTTTCAAAACTTCGGTTTTAACTCCTACTCCCAACAAAATTACCAACCATTTCAACCAACCCAAGGTTTTCCACCATATCAACCATTTCCATCTCCATCTCCTACCCCACCTTCCCGCCCGTCTTCTCAAGAACCCGTTCCGGTTTCCCCAGACGAACCCGATGAGGTGCCGGAGACGCAAGAGGAACCGCTCCCGAATGAAGAACCCGCACGAAGTCTCGCGTTGCAAATCCGAGAGGATATCAAGACCCGATATGGGCTCTAGTTTTTTTTTAAGAATCTATGTGTGTTTTTTAAATTTTCATGTTTTAGGTGTTTTTTTAATGAATGTTGTACTTTTTTTAAAAAAATCTTCTAGTGTTTTTTTTTTTGATGAATGTAGTCTTTAATATATTTAATATTAAATTATATTAAAAAAAATGATTAAATTAATAATTAGTTAATGATTGGTAGGGGGTTATAACATTGTTACCACTACACCACTTTCATCATAACCCCCCACTGGATGATGTGGCAGACACATGGCGCATAACCCCCATGGGTGGGGGGTTATGAGTACACATAGCCTAATGAAAGACATTAAAACAGTTGACTCAGTCAATTGTATCTGAATGGCGGAACCATACATACATGATACACCTGTCACTTTCTGCAACCAAATAATGAGCATTAATACCTATCAAAGTCAATTTACATTTTTTTTTTGAACGGCAATATTATTCAAAAAAAGGGCAAAAGAGCCATGATGTTTTTGTTCGTTCCAATATTGATATCGAGTTTTAAACATGCAATATACCAAAAGAAAAGCACGTGTAGGGTAATGTAGCTGATGCAACGCATCTTATATATGTTTTTGAATTGCAAATCCCGCATTTTATCCATCTTTTGTTTGAGTTTTGATGAGATTTTGGCTCTTAATTATTCATATGTTGATTTTTAGGAAATCTGGTGGTGCTTTGATGATTTGTGGTGATTCGGGCGAAAACGGAACGCGATTTGGAGTTCGGGAGTGAAAGATAAAAGAAATGGAAAATTCTGCTAAAGTGTCAGTCATGGACCAGCGAGTGTCCACTCTCCAGTCTCGCAGGTCCATGAGCCTGGAATCCAGAAAATAGAAAAAGTGGGCTTCATGGACCAGCGAGTTTTCCTGTCCCAGTTTTCGTTGGTCCATGAACGGGCCCAGTAGGCTAAAAAAATCTCAAAACGTGTATTTAAGCATTCTTGGAGCCTAGGGTTAGGGGAGTTCGACTGAGAGCAGCTGTGGGAGCACGGAAAGAGATCATATACGTGATTTTGGAGCAATCAAGGGTGAGATTGAAGATTGAAGAGTGGAGATTGAAGATTTAAGGGCTCGGTTTGAGATTTCTTCACTTCAACTTGATTTCTTCTCCATTGTTCTTGGTTGTTCATCCATGTTTCACTCATTTTGTACTGATTTCATGATTAGATACATGATGAGTGGCTGATTTCATTCTTATCACCTAGTTTAGATGAAGCTTTACCCATTTTGACTTTTCGGTTTGACTTTTCAACATGAATTTGTGATTTTTGCTCATGATTCTAGTTTTGGTTGCTTGAGATGATCATGTGTGCTTGATTAGCTGCTGTTAATGATGTATTGTGTGGACTAATTGATAGGGATTGTGGAATTGCAACCATTATTAGTTAGTTTATTGTTGATCCTTAGACTAGAATTGGTTTTTGGGTTGATGCATGATCCGGAGACCTCCTACATGATGATATATCATTGATTAAGTGGCTGATCTTGTGTGCATCCATTTGAGGTTGACTTGACCGAGTCGTTTCTTATGCTAGTTATTGTCTAGGCATTGTTTAGTAGGTTAGATTGCTTGTGACCACAAGATTTGACCCTACTTATTCGTGTTTAGAGGTTTCTAGGTCTCAGGTAATCGAAATTAGAATCATTGCATGTATTAGGATTCATTTAGAGAGACCTCTCTTGGTGTTTCCCGATTTATGTGTGTTTTGCTTGTTTTGACCGAAACTGTGAAACCGTTGTGCAAATTCACATATTATGCTATCTGTGCTTCATTTAGAATTGTCTGATCATTCGGGATGTGTCTATAGTCCTCCTTGGTTGGGTTATTCTCATTTGGTGATAGTTTCATGTTGATAGGTCTTGCCGGGGGTCTTATTTGGGTTTAGTGGATTCTAGGCTAGGTGATATCTCTCTCATTCTGTTTCTCTGTCGTTTGCTTTGTTTGCTGCTAGTGTTATTGCTTGCTTAGTTTGTTTATTTCAAATCATTCCAATTTCATCGGTTAAATATTAGTTATGATACATTATCGGGAGTCTGATTACGCGTCCGTGGATTGATACTCGGTACTTATTGATACTATATTGCATACGACGGGTACGCTTGCCCTAGTGTGTGGTTTGGTCACTCAGTATTTACCATTTTTAAACTTGACCACATTTTTATATATCCAAATTGACACATCAAGTTTTTGGCGCCGTTGCCGGGGACGCGTCAGCTTTCGAGACCTATCAGAGCTAGTAGTTTAGCTATTTACTTGTTTTCTGTTACTTGTTTATTTGCATGTTTCTAGTATGTTTGCTTATTTCTGTGTTTACCTACGTGTTAGTTAGTTTATTAGCTTAGTCTAGTTTCTTTATGTTCTGTTTCTGTTTTCTTTTTCGTTTTTCGTCTGTTTATGCGCATTCGTCGTCGGAGGAGTCCTTTTTCACCGTTGTCCGAGCCTGAGAGGGTTTTTCATAGACTTCGACGTTTGGAGGCATTAGTTGTTCCAGTTCCGATGGCACTTCCGCCGAGACGCACGCTCGCCGACTACGCTCGTCCCGACATCGCGGGGGCGCAGCCCAGTGTCATACGACCACCCGTGGAAGCTAACAACTTCCAGATCCAGCCTCAGACCATTTCCATGATCTTAAATTCTGTTCAGTTCGATGGATTTCCGAACGATGACCCGATGGCTCATATTTCAAATTTCCTTGAGGTTTGTGACACGTTCAAACTCAATGGAGTCACATCGGAGGCCGTTAAGTTGAGACTCTTCCCATTTTCCCTTCGCGGCGCAGCGAAGGCGTGGCTTCAGTCCCTCCCGCCTGGTTCGATTACTACTTGGGATTCTTTGACTCAGAAATTCGTTTCCAAGTACTTTCCTCCGTCCAAAGCCGCGATGTTCCGAAACAAGATTTATTCATTCGTGCAGGAGGACACCGAGAGTTTGTATGAGGCATGGGAGAGATTTAAGGAGTTGTTGAGGAAATGCCCATCTCATGGCATCGAGTTGCATCAGCAGGTGCAGATTTTCTATGGCGGTCTGAACGCCCTCACGCGACCTACTGTTGATAGTTCCGCCGGTGGATCTCTGAGCAACAAAACGCCAGAGGAGGCGCGTGATTTACTCGAGGAGCTTGCACTGAACGGCTACCAGTGGTCTACCACGCGTACGAGTAGACAGCCCCAGACGAGAGGGGTTCATCAGGTAGATCCCGTTACAGCTCTCTCAGCGCAGGTCGATGCGCTCTCGCAGATGATGAAAGAGATGCAGACGAGTCAGAAACAGATGAGCCAGCCACAGGAGACTCAGCAGCATGTTAAATTTTGTCAGTTGTGTGCTGGTCCTCATGATATCACGAGTTGTCCCATTGTTGGTAGCACCGAGCTACCTGAGCAGGTCGATTATATGGCTAGCCAGGCCCGCCCACCGCCCAACCAGTATAGCTACAATCAGGCTTGGAGACCAAACCAGAATTCGGGGTGGAGGCAGGAGCCGAGCAGTTCGAACCCACCGGGGTTTCAGCCACGACCGCCACAGACCAGCCTCCACCAGATCAGCAGCCCTGAGACATCGGTTACTTCTTATCCGAGTTGTACTCTCTTTATTTTGATTTTTGATGTATTTATTTAGAGTTACAAACTCGGGATATTTTTGTATATGGGTTGGGTTGACTTGATACTTTACACTGTTATGTATCTATTTGATGTTGGCTTTGATGTGTGTTTTGTTTGATTAGATACTTATCTGAGAAGCAGTTCTGGCACCTGTTGGTCGAGAGCTGTTTCATCATTCATTTTTGGAGATTTTTTGGGCTCATTTGCACATCTTCCGGCAGTTCTGGCATTTTATCGGTCGAGAGCTGTTCGAGATTCATTATGCAGTTCACTGGCACATCGACAGTGATCAGGGGAGTATTTCAGTTCCCTTTACCTCTTTTTGTGCTTGATTTGTGATTTACCGTACATTGAGGGCAATGTACGAAATAAGTGTGGGGAGGAGGGTAAATTGAACTGAAATTGCGTAAATTGTGAAAAAAAGTATTGAATTTATTTCCCCCTGTTGTGTTTTTACATGGTCCTTGAAATTGTTTGCGGTAAAAAAATGGAAAATGATAGAAAAACTGGAATTTTTGGCTTTTTGGTGAATGTAAATAAAATTGAATAAAGTTGAAAGCGCGCTTAGTTTTTGATGTGCTGGTAGGCCCAGCTGATTTCTATAAGCTTAAAAATCCTGATTTCGCTACTTAAATAAATTTAATAAATAAATATTGTGGGTTCCCGCCTTTAGTGTAGTAGCAAAGCCGAAACTGTTGAATAAGCTGATAGGTACCGCAATTGAGTAAAATGTTTATGATTTGGAGATAACCCGGCACACTATGATCTTTTTATGAAAATAAATCCGAGAAATAGTGGCGCCCCATCCATCCATCCATCTTGAGCTTGTTTTGAATTTTATTTATGCAAAAAAAAAAAAAAAAAAGAAAAAAAAAGAAAAAAAGAAATGAAAAAAAAAATCGAATAAAGTGCACAAAATTCGCTGATCCTACGTTCTACCTCTAGGGATAGGGACTCCGGAGATGATCTATTGGGGTGATGTGGTTTTGTGTGCGAGGGTCAAAGCCTGCTTACTACCTCTCGGGATAGGAACTCAGGAGATGTAATGTCAGGTGGAGACTCGCCCTAGTTTTAGGAATAAATAAATAAATTCAATTCAAGCTCAAACCATCATTCCATCCATTCATATTCCATAATCTCCAAATCATAAATATTGTATTCAATTGTGGTGGGAAAAACCCTAATCTAGTTCGACCCGTGCTGATTCATGCTTTGAGACGGGATTAGGCCTAGTTGCGAATCTAATTGTGTGGGACCCATAATTAGTAATTAAATTCGAATAAAGCATGTTCAGGGGCTTCGGTTTTCGGCGGTTGGGTTTATTCGGACCGAAATACCGGTAATCGTGGCTATCGCGTGAGTATCTATGTTTTTGAATAAAAGATAGTAGCTAGAAGTCAAATTTTCCGGTTGTGATTCCATCGCGAACTTTTTCGGGACGAAAAAGGGTTAAGTGTGGGGATGTTTGATGCAACGCATCTTATATGGGATGTTTGATGCAACGCATCTTATATATGTTTTTGAATTGCAAATCCCGCATTTTATCCATCTTTTGTTTGAGTTTTGATGAGATTTTGGCTCTTAATTATTCATATGTTGATTTTTAGGAAATCTGGTGGTGCTTTGATGATTTGTGGTGATTCGGGCGAAAACGGAACGCGATTTGGAGTTCGGGAGTGAAAGATAAAAGAAATGGAAAATTCTGCTAAAGTGTCAGTCATGGACCAGCGAGTGTCCACTCTCCAGTCTCGCAGGTCCATGAGCCTGGAATCCAGAAAATAGAAAAAGTGGGCTTCATGGACCAGCGAGTTTTCCTGTCCCAGTTTTCGTTGGTCCATGAACGGGCCCAGTAGGCTAAAAAAATCTAAAACGTGTATTTAAGCATTCTTGGAGCCTAGGGTTAGGGGGTTCGACTGAGAGCAGCTGTGGGAGCACGGAAAGATATCATATACGTGATTTTGGAGCAATCAAGGGTGAGATTGAAGATTGAAGAGTGGAGATTGAAGATTTAAGGGCTCGGTTTGAGATTTCTTCACTTCAACTTGATTTCTTCTCCATTGTTCTTGGTTGTTCATCCATGTTTCACTCATTTTGTACTGATTTCATGATTAGATACATGATGAGTGGCTGATTTCATTCTTATCACCTAGTTTAGATGAAACTTTACCCATTTTGACTTTTCGGTTTGACTTTTCAACATGAATTTGTGATTTTTGCTCATGATTCTAGTTTTGGTTGCTTGAAATGATCATGTGTGCTTGATTAGCTGCTGTTAATGATGTATTGTGTGGACTAATTGATAGGGATTGTGGAATTGCAACCATTATTAGTTAGTTTATTGTTGATCCTTAGACTAGAATTGGTTTTTGGGTTGATGCATGATCCGGAGACCTCCTACATGATGATATATCATTGATTAAGTGGCTGATCTTGTGTGCATCCATTTGAGGTTGACTTGACCGAGTCGTTTCTTATGCTAGTTATTGTCTAGGCATTGTTTAGTAGGTTAGATTGCTTGTGACCACAAGATTTGACCCTACTTATTCGTGTTTAGAGGTTTCTAGGTCTCAGGTAATCGAAATTAGAATCATTGCATGTATTAGGTTTCATTTAGAGAGACCTCTCTTGGTGTTTCCTGATTTATGCGTGTTTTGCTTGTTTTGACCGAAACTGTGAAACTGTTGTGCAAATTCACATATTATGCTATCCGTGCTTCATTTAGAATTGTCTGATCATTCGGGATGTGTCTATAGTCCTCCTTGGTTGGTTTATTCTCATTTGGTGATAGTTTCATGTTGATAGGTCTTGTCGGGGGTCTTATTTGGGTTTAGTGGATTCTAGGCTAGGTGATATCTCTCTCATTCTGATTTCTCTGTCGTTTGCTTTGTTTGTTGCTAGTGTTATTGCTTGCTTAGTTTGTTTATTTCAAATCATTCCAATTTCATCGGTTAGGTATTAGTTATGATACATTATCGAGAGTCTGATTACGCGTCCGTGGATTGATACTCGGTACTTATTGATACTATATTGCATACGACGGGTACGCTTGCCCTAGTGTGTGGTTTGGTCACTCAGTATTTACCATTTTTAAACTTGACCACATTTTTATATATCCAAATACACGCATCAAGTTTTTGGCGCCGTTGCCGGGGACGCGTCAGCTTTCGAGACCTATCAGAGCTAGTAGTTTAGCTATTTACTTGTTTTCTGTTATTTGGTTTATTTGCATGTTTCTAGTATGTCTGCTTATTTCTGTGTTTACCTACGTGTTAGTTAGTTTATTAGCTTAGTCTAGTTTCTTTATGTTCTGTTTCTGTTTTCTTTATCGTTTTTCGTCTGTTTATGCGCATTCGTCGTCGGAGGAGTCCTTTTTCACCGTTGTCCGAACCTGAGAGGGTTTTTCATAGACTTCGACGTTTGGAGGCATTAGTTGTTCTTGTTCCGATGGCACTTCCGCCGAGACGCACGCTCGCCGATTACGCTCGTCCCGACATCGCGGGGGCGCAGCCCAGTGTCATACGACCACCCGTGGAAGCTAACAACTTCCAGATCCAGCCTCAGACCATTTCCATGATCTTAAATTCTGTTCAGTTCGATGGATTTCTGAACGATGACCCGATGGCTCATATTTCAAATTTCCTTGAGGTTTGTGACACGTTCAAACTTAATGGAGTCACATCGGAGGCCGTTAAGTTAAGGCTCTTCCCATTTTCCCTTCGCGGCGCAGCGAAGGCGTGGCTTCAGTCCCTCCCGCCTGGTTCGATTACTACTTGGGATTCTTTGACTCAGAAATTCGTTTCCAAGTACTTTCCTCCGTCCAACAGCCACTCATCATGTATCTAATCATAAAATTAGTACAAAATGAGTGAAACATGGATGAACAACCAAGAACAATGGAGAAGAAATCAAGTTGAAGTGAAGAAATCTCAAACCGAGCCCTTAAATCTTCAATCTCCACTCTTGAATCTTCAATCTCACCCTTGATTGCTCCAAAATCACGTATGTGATATCTTTCCGTGCTCCCACAGCTGCTCTCAGTCGAACCCCCTAACCCTAGGCTCCAAGAATGCTTAAATACACGTTTTAGATTTTTTTAGCCTACTGGGCCCGTTCATGGACCAACGAAAACTGGGACAGGAAAACTCGCTGGTCCATGAAGCCCACTTTTTCTATTTTCTGGATTCCAGGCTCATGGACCAGCCATTCTCTTCCCCACCCTCCGGTCCCTCTGTCACCGGCGACTATCCACACCACCGCCACCGTGACCCTGCCGTCGTCTCTCTCTTCCCCTCTCCATTCTTGTTCGCCGCCAGCCTCCCTAGTCACCGCCCCTCTCCTTCTCCGATTCCCTAGGCGCACCTCCCCACTCCCACGGTCCCATCTCCGGGGCTACAGGTCCCCACCGCCACCATCCGCTACAACACAGCCACGCACCACCATCGTCCACCACCTCCAGACCAGCCTCCACCAGATCAGCAGCCCTGAGATATCGGTTACTTCTTATCCGAGTTGTACTCTCTTTATTTTGATTTTTGATGTATTTATTTAGAGTTACAAACTCGGGATATTTTTGTATATGGGTTGGGTTGACTTGATACTTTACACTGTTACGTATCTATTTGATGTTGGCTTTGATGTGTGTTTTGTTGTTTAGATACTTATCTGAGAAGCAGTTCTGGCACCTGTTGGTCGAGAGCTGTTTCATCATTCATTTTTGGAGATTTTTTGGGCTCATTTGCACATCTTCCGGCAGTTCTGGCATTTTATTGGTCGAGAGCTGTTCGAGTTTCATTATGCAGTTCACTGGCACATCGACAGTGATCAGGGGAGTATTTCAGTTCCCTTTACCTCTTTTTGTGCTTGATTTGTGATTTACCGTACATTGAGGGCAATGTACGAAATAAGTGTGGGGAGGAGGGTAAATTGAACTGAAATTGCGTAAATTGTGATAAAAAATTGAATTTATTTCCCCCTGTTGTGTTTTTGCATGGTCCTTGAAATTTGTTTGCGGTAAAAAAACGGAAAATGATATAAAAAACTGGAATTTTTGGCTTTTTGGTGAATGTAAATTAAATTGAATAAAGTTGAAAGCGCGCTTAGTTTTTGATGTGCTGGTAGGCCCAGCTGATTTCTAAAAGCTTAAAAACCCTGATTTCGCTACTTAAATAAAATTTTAAATAAATATTGTGTGTTCCCGCCTTTGGTGTAGTAGCAAAGCCGAAACTGTTGAATAAGCTGATAGGTACCGCAATTGAGTAAAATGTTTATGATTTGGAGATAACCCGGCACACTATGATCTTTTTATGAAAATAAATCCGAGAAATAGTGGCGCCCCATCCATCCATCCATCTTGAGCTTGTTTTGAATTTTATTTATGCAAAAAAGAAAAAAAAAAAAATCGAATAAAGTGCACAAAATTCGCTGATCCTACGTTCTACCTCTAGGGATAGGGACTCCGGAGATGATCTATTGGGGTGATGTGGTTTTGTGTGCGAGGGTCAAAGCCTGCTTACTACCTCTCGGGATAGGGACTCAGGAGATGTAATGTCAGGTGGAGACTCGCCCTAGTTTTAGGAATAAATAAATAAATTCAATTCAAGCTCAAACCATCATTCCATCCATTCATATTCCATAATCTCCAAATCATAAATATTGTATTCAATTGCGGTGGGAAAAACCCTAATCCAGTTTGACCCGTGCTGATTCATGCTTTGAGACGGGATTAGGCCTAGTTGCGAAATTGATTGTGTGGGAACCATAATTGGTAATAAAAAGGTGAATAAAGCATGTTCAGGGGCTTCGGTTTTCGGCGGTTGGGTTTATTCAGACCGAAATACCGGTAATCGTGGCTATCGCGTGAGTATCTATGTTTTTGAATAAAAGATAGTAGCTAAAAGTCAAATTTTCCGGTTGTGATTCCATCGCGAACTTTTTCGGGACGAAAAAGGGTTAAGTGTGGGGATGTTTGATGCAACGCATCTTATATATGTTTTTGAATTGCAAATCCCGCATTTTATCCATCTTTTGTTTGAGTTTTGATGAGATTTTGGCTCTTAATTATTCATATGTTGATTTTTAGGAAATCTGGTGGTGCTTTGATGATTTGTGGTGATTCGGGCGAAAACGGAACGCGATTTGGAGTTCGGGAGTGAAAGATAAAAGAAATGGAAAATTCTGCTAAAGTGTCAGTCATGGACCAGCGAGTGTCCACTCTCCAGTCTCGCAGGTCCATGAGCCTAGAATCCAGAAAATAGAAAAAGTGGGCTTCATGGACCATCGAGTTTTCCTGTCCCAGTTTTCGTTGGTCCATGAACGGGCCCAGTAGGCTAAAAAAATCTAAAACGTGTATTTAAGCATTCTTGGAGCCTAGGGTTAGGGGGGTTCGACTGAGAGCAGCTGTGGGAGCACGGAAAGATATCATATACGTGATTTTGGAGCAATCAAGGGTGAGATTGAAGATTCAAGAGTGGAGATTGAAGATTTAAGGGCTCGGTTTGAGATTTCTTCACTTCAACTTGATTTCTTCTCCATTGTTCTTGGTTGTTCATCCATGTTTCACTCATTTTGTACTGATTTTATGATTAGATACATGATGAGTGGCTGATTTCATTCTTATCACCTAGTTTAGATGAAGCTTTACCCATTTTGACTTTTCGGTTTGACTTTTCAACATGAATTTGTGATTTTTGCTCATGATTCTAGTTTTGTTTGCTTGAAATGATCATGTGTGCTTGATTAGCTGCTGTTAATGATGTATTGTGTGGACTAATTGATAGGGATTGTGGAATTGCAACCATTATTAGTTAGTTTATTGTTGATCCTTAGACTAGAATTGGTTTTTGGGTTGATGCATGATCTGGAGACCTCCTACATGATGATATATCATTGATTAAGTGGCTGATCTTGTGTGCATCCATTTGAGGTTGACTTGACCGAGTCGTTTCTTATGCTAGTTATTGTCTAGGCATTGTTTAGTAGGTTAGATTGCTTGTGACCACAAGATTTGACCCTACTTATTCGTGTTTAGAGGTTTCTAGGTCTCAGGTAATCGAAATTAGAATCATTGCATGTATTAGGATTCATTTAGAGAGACCTCTCTTGGTGTTTCCCGATTTATGTGTGTTTTGCTCGTTTTGACCGAAACTGTGAAACCGTTGTGCAAATTCACATATTATGCTATCTGTGCTTCATTTGGAATTGTCTGATCATTCGGGATGTGTCTATAGTCCTCCTTGGTTGGGTTATTCTCACTTGGTGATAGTTTCATGTTGATAGGTCTTGTCGGGGGTCTTATTTGGGTTTAGTGGATTCTAGGCTAGGTGATATCTCTCTCATTCTGTTTCTCTGTCGTTTGCTTTGTTTGTTGCTAGTGTTATTGCTTGCTTAGTTTGTTTATTTCAAATCATTCCTATTTCATCGGTTAAATATTAGTTATGATACATTATCGGGAGTCTGATTACGCGTCCGTGGATTGATACTCGGTACTTATTGATACTATATTGCATACGACGGGTACGCTTGCCCTAGTGTGTGATTTGGTCACTCAGTATTTACCATTTTAAACTTGACCACATTTTTATATATCCCAATTGACACATCATGTATTTACTATTTGTATTTTACTCGTTTACATTGATTTCATTATGACTAACTAGAAGATTCTCACGCTCAAGCAATTTCAAGTGGTATCAGAGCATTTGGTTTGCTCTAGTGGTTGGAAATCATTGTTTTTCGGAGTTTTGAGTTCAAATTCACGTTTTTAAGAAAATGAGTATCATTTTTGGATCCGTTTGATTGTTTCTAGTGTGCTTTTCATCAAAAATTCATTTCTAGATCGTTCATTATGAGTTTACTTGAATTGCTATCGAAAATTCCAGTCCAAAACACTGAAAATCGAGAAAATGGTGTCGAGTGAAGTTTGTCTCGTTTGAGGTTCGGACACGTTCGGTGTAACCGCTCCGAACTCCAAGTTCGGACGGAGATCGGCCACTTTTCTTGGTTCGGTGAGAATTCGGAGCAAGGTCGGTGAGAGTTCGGTTCTCATTCGGAGCTAGTTCGGTGTTGAGTTTATTCTTTCGTCCGAAGGTCAGGTTCGGTGAGAGTTCGGCGAAGACCAAGTTCGGAGGAAGTTCGGCGAGAGTTCGGAGTGAACAGTGACCAGATTTTTCAGAATGTCCAATTTTTAAGCGTTCGCGGCTATTCAAAACTCGGTTCAAGCTATGATGCAAACGATGATGAACTATGATAATGAAATCGGAACAAGTCAGAAAGTTCCCAAATTGCTAAAATTGGAAGATTATCATAGTTGGGTTAAACGGTTTGAAGCATATGTCGATACAAATGACATTGATATGTGGTTATCGTTTACTGAGCAATATGTTTACCCTAAAGAAAAATGTCATCTGGACAAAAGAAAGCTTATCAAGCTGAGAAAAAAGCGTATGGTACTTTAACGATGGCATTGCCTAAAGAGTTACTTCATCAATTTGCTGGTAACTACACATAAAAAAGTCTATGGGATGCTTTGGAAAAACGATGTGAAGGCAATGATCAATACAAGAAAAGTCGACAAAAGGTTTTGAAGAAAGAGTTTGATAGTTTTAAACATAATCAAAATGAAACGATTCCCAATCTGATTGCAAGATTTGCTCATCTGATGAGTGAAATGCATTTGGTGAATCTTACTAAAGAAGAAGCTGATATGAAAGAAAAGATCTTGGAAAATTTGCCTGAAAAATGGGAGAATTATGTGATGATGATTACTCACGACAAGGATTTTTCAGGATTGTCTTTCAATGATTTGGTTCAAAGAATTCAGGCTAGAGATATGGAGTTAATGGTGAACAAATCTCTTCCTACGCAAATTTACTATCCTGCTGTATATCATGGTGAAAATGATTCTACATTGAATGCTGGAAAGTCTAATATTCTTAATTCTGCACCCCCTACAGCATGTATTGCAGGTAAATCTGAAATTCCAACTTATCCTTCTGCTGGTTGTACTGTTTCGAGTCCTAGTTCTTCAACTCAAAGTGCATTGTCTGTTCAAACTATCGATGATTATAATGCGTTGATTTCTGCATTAGTATCTTCATACTTTGGTTTTATCACTGGTGCTGTGAGTAATGCTGAGTTAGCCAATGAAGATTATGATCAGATTGATTATGATCACTTAGAGGAAATGGATCTAAATTGGCAGTATGCTATGTTGGTTCGAAGAACAAAGAAATTTTTCAATAGAACTAGTAAGAAGAGACTGAATAGGGAAGGGAAGATTGGTTTGGATAAGTAAAAGGTGAAATGTTATAAGTGTTCCGTTTATGGTCATTTTGCTCAAGAATGTCCAAGTTCTGCAGAAAGTAAGTTAAAAACTGGTCAACATGCACATTTAGTTTTTCATCCATCCAATGAAGCTGAAAAGGTTGAGAATAAATCTGTTACTTTTGCTCATGACCGGACCAATACATTTGTGCATTCAAATGAATTTGCATGGAATGCAGATTCAGAAGTGAAAAAGGATCATGTTCCAATTACTATTGCTCTGACTGTTTGTCATGCTGATGATGACAGTGTTCTGACTGATTCTGATTCGTATTGGAGTGAATCTTTGGTTCAAGATGATTTGACTAAAGTTTCTGATAGTTCAAAAGTTGATACTTTTGAATGTCTTAAATGTAAAAGATTACTTCAGGAGGTTGCGGGTTTTGAACAAAGATGTCAAATGTCAACTGAAGAGATTGTGGTGCTCAAGAAAGAGTTAAAAGATTTTCAAAAGAAGTATTATGAGTTGGTTCATGTTCATGAAGATCTTTTGAAAGAAAAGTCTCAATTGACCGAAGAATGTGAAAAAGCTAAACTTGAAGCTTTAGACGTAGCTCAAGATTTTGAAAATTTGTTTGAGAAAAGTTATCCAGTTCAGCAAAAGTATGAGGAAGCTCTTGCTCTTATTGCTACAACTGCTGTTACTGTTGAAAAGCTTCAAAATAAATTTTCTATGCATCAAGATGAGAATGTTCTCTACAGAGACAAGAATGAGGTATTAACTATGGATGTTGAGATTTACAAGCAAAAGAGGGAAAATGTACTTGAGGAATTATATGCTGAATGTGAGATTTGAAAGTTACAAACTTATGAATATGATGAATTCAATGCAAAATTCATCAAGTCACAACAAGAGGTGTTTGAGGGACAACAGAAGATTAATGATTTGAAATTGGAGATTTTGGAGTTAAAAAGGCAAGTGAAGAATTGCAATTTGTTTTCGACATTGCTAAACTTCTTGTAAGGAATATTGTGCTTGGAAGATTTCCGGCTGATTGCCAATTTTGTTATGTTCCGGCTGAAGTTGAAGTTGAAGCGGAATTCTCACTTCAAGCGGAACTGGCAGTTCAAGCGGAAAGAAGCAGTTTTGTCCTTTAGCAAATATTCCGGGTGAACTCGTTTATCCACCAGATAATGAGTTCAACCGGACTTTTCCTGAGATGTCTTTTCAGCAAGTCCAATCCTGGAAAAGCTTCTCGAATGCTTCTATATCTGATTCAAGCCGCTCTCCTAAAGTAGTATGTTGCTGCAAACACGCAAGTAATTCCAATTGCTCATGTTTATTCTTTTGGTAGTTTGTATTTGACTTTATTGTTTACGGTCTAGATTAGATCGCATGAGATCAATG
>JBCNJP010009146.1:0-16645 GCA_039602395.1 Deinandra increscens subsp. villosa
TTTGAAACGGCCTGACAAACCGTTATCAGGAACGACCGAGATTTTCACAAGAAGAAGAAAGATTCCAAAGACGACAAGCCTAAGTGTCGTAAGTGTGACAAGTATCATCACGGAGAGTGTTGGGTAAAACCAACGAGTTGCTATAGGTGTGGAAAGGAAGGACACTACTCTAACAGTTGTCCGGAAGCTAAGAAATGCTACGAGTGTGGGAGCCCGGGGCATGTTAAAGCAAATTGCCCTAAGATAGTAAGGAACCCGATGCCATTGAGATCAGTTCCAGCTTCAGGAGCCAAGAATAAAGTTTACAACCTAACTGCTATCGAAGGACCTGATGTGACCTCAGGTACATTTCTCGATAAATAGGTTGCTTGAATACGTGTTATGACTTTAACGTTATTATGAGTTCTATCGAATTGGTTTTATGAATTGCTTGATAGGCCGTTAGTTAGGATTGCGAATCCTTTAAATTATGACTGCCGTAGAAAAATGAACGTTATGTGTTAGAAAATTTTCTGAGGAATTTTCTAGAATGAGACGGCCTTAGATAACGAACGTTAAACGTTAGAAATCATCCGAGAACTTTGAAGCTTGCAGCGATAGTGTTTACACTCGGGAAATGAAAGCAGACACAGGATGTCCAACTAGTTTATTGAAAGTAAGTGATAAATAGTCATAAATTATACTGACCTTGTTGTGGTTAGAATAGTAATATCGCCCTACACTGGACTAGGACTAGTACACCTCTGGTTGTATCAAGGGTGTGGTAGATACGCCGTTGGTACATCTTATATATATACACCTGAGATACAACGAGAAGTAGACTAGAGTTAGTCTCGTGTAAGTAGATAGTACGGGCCACTGTGGAAAACAAATCAGTAGAATTTATGAATATAGATCACTTATTAGTAAGCAAATGAAAGACTGTTGGAATTCAAGAATGAAGACCAAGTTATGCAAGTGTAGATAAACGTTCGACGTATACAAAGGGCGAGAATGGAGCATTAGAAGACTCACGAAGACACGTTCTTCCAAGAGTTAGCTGAAATGTCATCTGAAGAATCGTTGCATTTTTGAAGCAACGATTTAGAAATAACATCTTTTGATAAAATCGTATTAGATGTCGGGTTATCGTATAAAGAATTACGTATTACGGTTCTATATCGCAATTAGAAGGAAGGATTAGGAGCAAGATAGTTCCTATAGTAAAGTGTTATGAATGCCTAGGTTAGATTCTGAATCAACCTAGAAAGGAAAGGGAGTGAAATTGGAATATCTCATTTATGAGTTATTCGTGAACGGAACAGGTTTCGGGACGAAACCTTATTTAAGGGGGGTAGAGTTGTAACATCCCAAAATTTGAGAAATACGTGACTAATGTGATTAATATACATTATATATGTGTTGGAAAGCTAAACGTGTTAAAACGTTTGAAAAATGCATGTTTACCCGTTACCGGGTAATAAACTGATAAATAACAGTATTGCATGAATGATTTATGTGTTAATTGATAAAACGAGGAAAGAAAATGAAATTATATGAGTTTTATATCAAAGATAATTGATATATATGATGTTAGCATGAAAAACGTAGTTAAACGTTAATACGATAGAAATAAATGATAACCGGGAATAAATGCCTCTACGAGATTACATTATATCAAATACATGTGTAAAATATGTTTGAATAACATAGACGCATGTGAAATATTCATTTGATGAATATATATGTGGAAATACGTGTTTAGATAATTATACGTGTAGAAAATGCATGCTTAAATAGTTAACTAGAAAAGAGAAGGGTAGAAAGTGTAAATTATGTAAATATACATATATATATGTGTATATATATTGTTATATATGACCCGAACCTTCAAGAATGTTAGAAACATGTTTAGGAAGGTTATAAGATGTAAAATGATAGTTACATCAAAAGATTAGGGTTTAATATGCATAAGATAAAAGTTAAAGGGCTAAAAGTGTAATTAATTTAAAGTTATGAATACTTACGGATACTATACGTATCTATAACTTTTATAAGTACCCCGAGGCTTATAATGTATTATAAAAATATCCTAAAGTGATTCGGTACATAAAATAATAAGTATTATAAAGTTTGAAGGGCCAAATGTGTAAATAATGAAAAATATATAAAATATATAAAAATATATACGTATATATACGTATATCATCGAGAGTGTCCCGAGCCTTAGAAACTTTATTTAACATGTTTTATAATAGTTCGGTGCATAAAATAACAGTTTGGTAGCAATTAGGGGGTTAAAATGTAAATAAAAAGCACAGGGACCATTTCTGCCAATTTGTGAAAGATGCCAGGCGTATCGCGCCAAACCCTGGCCAAACCCGCGCGATACGCGAGCCGGGTGACGCACAGAATCGTGACAGATCGCGTTTTTTCGACTTGGGGGCTACGTTTGATCCGAATTCGTGTCCTTAACGTGTCGTTTTTGTTGCCTAATCACCCTAGACACTTGCCTAAGCCTCCTGCGACCTTGATGCATATAAATAGCAGCTCCATTACTTCGATTTTGAGCACCAATTCACGAAATCATCTCCCTAAAAACCCTAGAACACGTCCGAGCCTTCTTCTGCAAAATTGGAGCAATCGGTGAGGAGTTAGAAGGCCATCTCCTGCAGTCCTACGTTTTTAGGTATGACTCTACAATAGCCCTCATGTTAATTTCAGTTAATATTGTTGTTATGATCGAGTTCTAAATCTAGGTTAAAATTAGGGTTCTTGAGCATAAATCATCAAATTCGGGTGATCGGGTGGGAGTTAGGCTCTGAATTTTTGTAGGTACTCTTAAAATGATGTTATATAAGAAAGCCCTAAGTTTTTTTCACAATTGGTAAAGGTTTGGTATGGGTTTTGTAAACGGGTCAAAAATTAGGGTTTTCATGTCGTTATTCTGCCCAAATCGAGCAAACGGTTTTGAATTAAGCTTTGCCATTTTAAAGGGTATTATAAAATGTTATAATGGATAATACCCTAAGACGGTTTTGAATAAAAATGAGTTTTGCTATAAAAACCAGAAAAATGGGAAATTAGGGTTTCTGAATATGATTATTTAATATAAAATAATCCGGAGGGTATGGGGACTTGAATTTTGGTATGGTAACATGTTTATATATATAATAAACATATATGGGTTTAAAATGGAGAAATAATAAAGTATTTAAAATACCGAGTTAATCGGATATTAGAGGTTCGCGCGGACCGGAAGGGTAGGCACCTGTACACTGGGGTTTCTGGCAATAGCGGGGGTGTCGCCATCCCATCTGGGCAATGGCATCCCAACACTGGGCGACCCCGGAGTGAGTGTCTACTTATAGGAATGCGCGTCTTCATATTATCAATTAAAGAAAAGGATAACTGCCTAAAGGGCATTTTGGTCATTTTGACCTTTAAAAAGGGATAAACTTAATAATTGAACATTATTAAGATAATAAGATGTTAAAATAAACATAGGAAGTGTTTATTGTATAAAACCTTGCGTTAACGCCATACGATACGCAAATTAGGTTAAATCGGGAATCGTTGCGGAAGTTCCGTTCGTGTAACGAGTTAAAGACATAAGGTGAGTTCTATGAGCCCACTCTTAAATATTTTAAATGTTTTAAATGTTTTCGGGCTGATATACATACAAATGTTATAAAATGCATCTAAATGATTTATAACTGAAATGTTGCGTATCTGAACTATTGAATTACCTTTGAGTAAATATATATCAGATTGCTAAGGTGCTAATTGATAAATGGATATATTGAATTGTTAAATTATTGTTGGATTGAAATATATATGTGAACTGTTATGGAAATACATATACGTGAAATATCTGGAATTGATAAACTGTTAAAAGGTTTTTGGGATAATATATATAGAAATATATATACGATATGTTATGAAAATGATATTAAATCATTGTACGTGTTATAACATAATTATAATGACTGTGATATGATATGTGTTATATTTGCTTCGAAATTAAATAGTCAAGTGATAAAGGAATTATTAGTAAACGTTATAGTGAATATGTGTGATTATATGAGAACAGGTGATGCATTTGCTTTATTATTATGTGGTGGATACGCCGCTGGTACTTCCTATATATATACATAATAATATTAGTTACCCAGTATATCAGAAGTGTGGAGGATACGCCCTGTATACATACACTAACGATAAATTGGGAGATGTCCACTTGTTGCAGTATATGAAGACCTTATCACTGTTTACTAATAATCTTAAGTCACTTGGGTATTTAACTAGGGGCGGGTAGTAGTACAGAGGGAGTTAGTAGGTAGTGTTGCTCAAGGGGATTGGAGACCACTACAAATAGAAAAGGGAAAAAGCTACTGTCCGTTACAGGGAATGCTCTAAAGGGGTAAACTCGGCAGTAAGCAAATAGGGGAAGACGGTGCAACTGTCCGTTACAGGGAATGCCCTAGAAGGGTAAACTCGGCAGTTAGCAAATAAGGGAAAGCGAGACAACTGACCGTTATAGGGAATACCCTAAAGGGGTAAACTCGGCAGTCCGCAAAGATGGTTTCTCTGCTTATACATTAGCAGGGTTTACACTGGTAATAAATGTTGGGGTTGTAGGAAGGGATAACGGGATAAATGGTTTTATAGGGGGTGTTTCCTGTTAAGGAATATTATGTGTTTTATAATTGTGATATATATATTATACTTGATAAATGTCTGTGAAAAAGGGATCTTGCAGGTCCAAGGGTTTTAAACCTCATGCCGAGGTAAAGCTTTTAAAATATAGAACTCACCAGCGTAAGCTGACCTTTTCCAAAAATGTATGTATGTCAGGTCAGGGTGAGGCTTCGACTAGTTATGAGAAGGCCCTGGTGATAAGGGATTAGACGGGCAAGCTATCGGACGGAAGGAGGGTGTTGGCAAGCTGGCATAGTTATAGCAATAAAACGTAATGATAGTTAGTATTTCCTTATGTAAATTATCTCTTACTTTGTAGTACTTGGCAAATAAATAAAAGTTTAAAATTTCCGCTGCTTAGTTATCTCTGTTAATACCTTGTGTTCATGAGTAAATCCGATTCGTGACCCCTTCTAGAGCCAAGTCTGGAAGTGGGCGTCACAAATATCAAGGATGAAAATGTAGTATTAAAAAAGATAGAGTAAATTACACAGAAGGTCCTTTATGTTTTATATCGTTTGCGAATTAGGTCCTTTAAGTAAAGTTGTTTCACTCGGCATCCTTTATGTTTTCATTCTGTTTCACTGGAGGTCCTTTATCACTAACGGTGTTAAAAACAACCGTTAAGTCAGGGGCAATATAGTCATTTCAAAAAATCCTTTAAATTAAATTAAAAAAAACAAATAATAATGAAAAACCCTACCAAATACGTGAAACTCTTTCTCCCTTGTTCTAATCACGTTTTATTTCTTCTTGATCAAGTCCGTTCCCCCTCCTTTTCCTCTGATCAGATCGTCGTTCTCTTCTACAATTGATCAAGAATCGCAAGTCTAAACCCTAGTCAAATATTAATCGACGATGATACACCATGGTTCTTCTTCATCATCGATGCACCAACCTTCTTTAGTTGCTCAATCAAAAACCTACATTCGACAACCCACTGATCCTGTTGATCTTGATGAATTCTACAGTAATTATACTTACTTAAATCAAGATTTCAATATCTCAAAACCCATTGTTGATTAGTTTTTGACTTTTTTTTTATGTTACAGGTTATTATCCCACTTTATTTTCTATCAGAATATATCATGGTGGTTCTTTCTCTTGCATTCCGGGACGTAGGTATGTTCACGGGCATGTAAATTTTGCGGATGCTCTAGACCCCAATAAGTTTAGTGTTGATCAGTTGGATGAGATGACGTTAGAATTAGGATATGCTTCTGATGAGCCTAAATTTTACTATTTCTCTGTTCTTGGGGCTGATTTAGACAAAGATATTCAATTGCTTGCTAATAATGAGGATACAATTAAATTATTCCAATGCTTGACTCATAAGAGGCTTATTGATGTGTATGTTAAACATGGACAATCGAATGTGTGTTATTTTGGTGGAGCAATTGATGCTATTAAGAATGTGAATTCAGATTGTGATAGTGATAAAGACAGTGACTACATAGTAGATGAGGGTGATGAAATGATAGATGATGAAGGTGACATGAGGGACTTTAAGCTAAATGTTGATGAAGATATTGAAATAAACAATGATGGTGAAGAAGATGTTTTAGAGGAACCTTTAGATAATGACCAGTTTGATGGTATTACAAATGAGCATGTTTTCAGTCTTGGTCAACAATTTGGTTCTAAAGAAGAGGTTAAGAAGTTGGTACAAGATCATGCAGTCCTTACTAGAAGACAATTGAAATATGAGAAAGATGATAGGGATAGGCTTAGAGTTCAATGTAAAGGTGAATTACCCACATTTGATGTTAATGAAAAAGATGGAATCTTTGAAAGTCAGGCTAAAATTGCATCTTCTGGTGAACTTGAAGGACCAAAATCAAAAAATGTTGGTGGCAGGGGGAAAAAGAAAAACCCTCACATGTATTTGTGTCCATGGACTTTGTTAGTATCTAAAGATAAAGAATCTGATTCTTGGATGGTGAAAACATATATTGAAAACCACACTTGTTGTCCAACTCGAGATGTTATTGCTTGTACAGCCCCTTATTTATCTACAAAGATCCTAGAACAGATTGAAGAAAATCCAACCATACCTGTGAAAGTTGTTCAAGACCAATTACAAAGAACATTAGAGGTTGGTGTTTCTAAAATGAAAGCCTTTAGAGCCAAAAGCTTAGCTTTGAAACAAGTACATGGTGATTATAGTTCACAATATCATTTGCTTAGGGATTACATAGAGGAACTCAAGATGACAAACCCAGGCACCACAATCAAGCTTGAAGTTGAACCACCATCGGATCCAGATTCTGAAACAAGGAGATTCAAGAGAATCTACATATGTTTGGGTGCATTGAAAGATGGGTTTAGATCTATTGGCAGGGAGTTGTTAGGTGTTGATGGATCCTTTATGAAGGGTCCATATCCAGGTCAGATTCTTACAGCTGTTGGCATGGACCCTAATAATGGTATATACCCACTAGCGTATGCAGTGGTTGAAGCTGAGAACATCAGTTCATGGACTTGGTTTCTTACAGCTCTTGGCGATGATTTGAATTTGGGAGTGAACTCAAACTTCACATTTATTAGTGATAGACAAAAGGTGATTAACTTATTATTACTCTTATTTTAATTTTAAACTTACTCTTATTGATTTCTGTTTGTTACTGTTGTAACAGGGAATTATTCAAGCTATTTCAAATCTATTTCCATGTGCTGAGCACAGATTTTGTCTAAGACACATTCATGAAAATATGAAGCAATCGTTTAAGGGCAAGGCTTATAAGGATATGCTTTGGAAACTTGCAACTTGTACAACTGTTAGGCATTTTGAGTTTAATATGAGGGAGTTAAAGAAGTTGAGTGATGATGCACATTCATGGTTATCTAAGATTCCAGCTCAACACTGGTCCATATCACACTTTTCAGGTACTTTTCATGTATTGTAGTAGGAGTGTGGTTGTATGTATTGTATTTAACATGTTTGATGGTATATTTTTTTACACAGGAAGGGCACACTCAGATGTATTGCTTAATAACATGTGTGAGGTACTAAATTCCAAGCTAATTGGTGGAAGAGACAAGCCAATACTAGTAGTTTTAGAGTTCATTAGAGAGTATCTCATGAATAGGATTGTTTCTGTATTGCAAGTGATAGACAAGACTGATGGGCCATTAACACCATATGCAACCAAGATGTTGGAGGTCAGCAAGAAGGATGCTAATAACTATATTGCGAAGTGGAATGGAGGGGAGCAATATCAAGTTACTGGTCCATATGGTGAACAAATGGTTGTGGATGTAACTCGAAAATCATGTACTTGTCGTAAGTGGGAAGTAACAGGCATTCCATGCAAGCATGCAATTGCAACAATGTGGAACATGGGTAACAATAGTGAACATGCTCGTTTATCGGAAACTTGGGTTGATCAAGTGTATAAGGTAGACACTTGGAAAAAAGTTTATAGCTTCAAGATTTACCCCATCAAGGATAGGTCTATGTGGCCTAAGTCCCACGTTCCAACTACACTAACTCCACCGACACACCACAAGCCTGTTGGAAGACCCAAAAATGTTAGAAAAAAATCAGCTGTTGAATTGGAAGATGGTACAAGGGGTACTAAACTGTCAAAGAAAAACACAACCGTACGTTGTAGCAAGTGCCATCATCTTGGACATAATCAAAGAACATGCAAAGGCCAAGGAGAAGTCTAGACTTGTGTTTGGTCAATTTGATGTGTTAAAATACTTATATTGAAATTGATGTTTTGGTCAAATAGTTGACTTTATATTAGTCAAACTATGGTTTGGTTAATTGATGTGTTAGATTACTTATTTTGAAATTGATGTTTTGGTTGAACAGTTGACTTTATATTAGTCAAAGTTATATTATATGGAAATTATGTTATTATGGTTTGCTGACTTTTTATTAGTCAAACTGGTAAATGGATGCAAGTGTTCTATTATACTACTTTTGATGTAAAATAGATGACCCAAATTGATACAGGCTTGCGAGTTGTAATAGTATATCATTCATGGTTCCTATAACCAATTTTGATGTAATATGGATGACTTTTTTATTGGTCAAACTGGTCTATAATTTTGACCCATTAGAAACTGCACATAATAGATATACATGGCTGCAACTTTGTTTCGTCAATTATACATGGCTGCACATAATAATTTTGACCCATTAGAACACTTATTTTGTTATATAGTATTATCATGGTTTGTTGACCCACTGGAACACTTAAAATGCAAGTTGTAATATGGATTTAACTCTATCAGCTTTGTTATGTTCCCAAAAAAATGGTCTAAATTAAAAAGCTTTTTTTAATATAAAGATATCAGCTTTGTTGTGTTCCCAAAAAATTGGAAGGCCACATATTCAACTTTATCAATCTATGATATATGTTAGTTGTAAATTCTCATAATGGTAATCACGAAATTGAACAAAAATGAGATGACTACATGCTTGCAAATTCTCTTTGTTTTTTGACTTTTAGTAGTCAAATGGTTCAAACATGGATGTCATTGCAGGAACATCAATTCACACTTAGCTTTCATTGCAAATTCCCATTTTATTAAGATAGATAGTAGTCATACATGTATGCAACTTCTTCAAACATACATGGATACAAATTCTACATCAACAAATACCAACACAAATGAAAAAACCTAACAGACTATAATTTAACAATTTCCTCATCTTTCTTGTCTCATATTTACTTTCCTTCACCATATCTTGAACCTCAATCACCATATCTTGAACCTCAATCTTTTTACTTTTGTTCTTGTCTCATCTTTACTACTCTAGATCTTGAACCTCAATCTATATACTTTTGTTCAGCAAATCTTGAAGCTGTCACAATAAAAAGAGAATTCTCAAATGAGGTATCAATCAATATTGTCACAAGAAAATATACCAATTTCAAGAGCAAATTCTAAAACAATAACTTTTAATGAGATAATTATTGAAGAGACCACACATCCAAAAATGCCAACTGCTCATAAAGCTGGATGATTTTCTCTTGATGGATTAGTAATCATACTGGACTTTGATGAACTCTGCTACAAAATGTCCTTCACATATAACTTCAAAGTGTTCAAAATCATTTTTCAAGATCAAATAAGAGTTGATGAACAAGTAACTTTGAGAGCAAAAGAATATCTAAATTTTGAACAAAATGAACTCAGTTTGTAAATGTGTAAGATATTTAAAAGAAAAAAATTCTTCGCTGACTTTCAAAGATTATATTGATAGTGGCCAAAACAACCATTAGAGGCCGCCTGATGACGACTACAAAACGTGGTGGAGGACCTCCATCGTGAAAGATAAAAACGAACCTGATGTGAGCGAGAATCGCTGATGACAAGAGGAAGATTAGAGGTTACCTGATGTGAGCGAACCAGGTGAAGGCACGATTGGAAGTTGAAGCGATCTGATTGAGCGAACCAGTTGGGCGTAAGAAGGAAGGGAAAGGGGGAGAAGAAACCTAGATTGAGCCCTAGAATAAGAACGATGATCTGATTTTTCTATTAGATAGGATTTTCGAAATTTATGTTTTTTTTAAAGATTTTGTACAATGACTATATTACCCCTAACTTAACGGTGGTTATTAACACCGTTAGTAATAAAGGACCTCCGGTGAAATAGAATGAAACATAAAGGATATCGAGAGAAACAACTTTACTTAAAGGACCCAATTCGCAAACGGGGTAAAACATAAAGGACCTTCTGTGTAATTTACTCAAAAAGATAAGGATCAACAGTCCCCTCCCTTGGTGCTCCGCCGACGATAATGAAGATTGGGTATCTTCATCCACCAATAATGAAGATCCACTGCGACGTCTGCAACAAAAATGAAACCTCGGTCTACTGGTGCGCTGACGAGGCCGCCCTCTACTCCGACTGCGAAACTCCGACAACCACCAAGTAGTGGCGACGACCTACTCAGTTGTCTCCTGCTTGATCCCAATCTCCGGCGACGAGAGCCAGAGCGGTGGCGGTGGTGGTCTTGTGAGCCTGTCGCCCACCCCTGCCGTGAACCTCTTCAATTTCTAGTAAGAAAACTCGATTTGGGATTCAATTTAGTTTAAACTTTGGATGTTTACACCCCTGTTGATCTCGATTTAAGTCAACAACCATCGCCAGTCATGGAAGTCCTCAATTCATGATGGCGATGGAGAAATTGCAGCCAACGATGAAAGTGAGAGACATAACTTTCGGAGAACAAGGAGGTCGGCCAAATCCAAACCCCAATCGGTGTTCTACTCCAATTTTTTTAGCAATCAGTTGTGGTTCACTATTTTTTAGCAATGTTTATAGAACTAGGAGGTCGACCACAGTTCCGGTCTCTTATTCCCGATGTGAATCGTTGTATTAATTTAATCGATTCAGTGTGGTGGCGGTGGTGGCGTTTACCGGAGATAAAGGCGTCCAGAGGTGCGTTATTGATTCGATCAACTATGTTCAGGTTAAGGTATTCTGTATTCGTTAATGTAATATGAGACTGAATTTAGATTGGTGCGAAATCGTAACAAACCTGGTTATTAAATTATTTCACATATTACAATTTGGTTTTTTTGGAATGTAATCATAATCCGGTTCATATTCTCCCTTCACCCTAAACTACACACATAATTTTTGTGATTTTATGAATTATTGAATTCAACGGATGTTGAACGGAGAAGTTAGCCGGAAAAGATTTATGGAGAAGATGACCGGAATGGAGCAAGGGTTAAAACACCTCCATCGTTATTGATGGATAGATATGGTTGTCGTGCAGGCCCAAGGAGAGAAATTGAGATTTAGGGGTTGATAAAGAAGATGAAGTCTTGATTTGTAATATGTTTTAAAGAAAAGGGTATAACAGTCTTTTTACATTTATTTAATAGATTTTTTTAACAGAAGTTAGTGGTAGGGACCATACCCGATACTATTTGATAAACGTTTGGGACCATATCCGTAATAAATGAAACCTAAGGACTAAACCCAAAATTCGTGCAAACTACAGGAACTAAATCCGTAATTTACTCTTAAATATTTAAGTATTATTGCGACAATTTTAAAAGTATTTTTTGGGCTCCTAATATAGACCAAATTAAATTACACCAATCCGTCACAGACAAGATTCGAATCCTTAACATCAAGGGAACTTTACCACTCTAATTCCAATGACTTTGCCATTGTACTAGAGGTATACAATATTTGACTCGGGTTTAAAAAACTCAATTCAATTTGAAATCATATCAAAATTTTGAATTTGTTATGTTGGAATCAATTCGATTCAAGAGTTCCGATTATAAGTACACATAATAAATATATAATTATGGGAGTTAGACTAAATAGGTAATTGATTTTGCCTAAAAAAAAAAGAAGCTATAGAACTTTAACATGTAGAGCATTCACGGTAGGTTCCTTAAAAATATGTGAGTGTAAATTTGTATAATTTAAGGTTTGGTTGTAAGTGGTTGTAAGTAGACGAGAGAGAAAAACTTTACAAAATCTGTATATTCAACAAAAAGTTTGGTGATTTGCTAAAGTTTAAATAAAAAACAACACAGCTATATATTTTGTTCTATTTTAAAAAAATATAGAATATGTTATTTTAATACAAAACAACATAAAAATAGTTGTTTTAATGCAAAACAAAACGTATAATACAAAACAATATATGACAAACTAGTACACTTATTTGAAAATAAGTACATATATAACAAACTAGTACACTTATTTAAAAGGATTTTAATAATCCAAGTTATTACCAATTGGCCAATATTAATTCTAATTTCAAAATTGCTCTACATTAATCCCAATTATTAAGGTGTTGGATTTTATTGGACCTCCGCTAAGTTTTCCTTAACTCCGTTAGTTTGTTTGCTGACGTGGCATCCTACGTGGCTTTTATTAATTAGTGTCACGTCATCAAAAAACTAACGGAGTTAAGGAAAACTTAACGGGGGTCCAATGAAATCCAACACCTTAATAATTGGAATTATGTAAAGCAATTTTGAAATTGGGACTAATATTACCAATTGGTAATAACTTGAATTATTAAAATCCAATAAGCTTTTAAAAAAAGTTTTTTATATATCAATACTATACTCATATAGTCATATTAAAGAGAAAAAAAATGCTCATTTTTATAGCGTAATTTTTATAAATAATTAATATCGTATTAAAAAGTTATGAACATTTAAAAAACGTAGGTGGAAACATAAAAAGTCAACAAAAAGGCTATACCAAAAGTAACTCCCACCATTGATTTCTAAAATCAAAGGATGAGATATTTTCCTATTTTTTTAGGCAAAATATGTTTTTTAGTGAATCCAACCCTTATAATTATATACATAATACTTATTACTCTGGTAAATTATGTGAATGCAGTCTCTTGACTCTCTTTGCTAAAAGTCGGTTATTGCTACTTGATAGTTTAACATCAACGGTTTTGCATTTTTACTTTAGTCGTTTCCATTGTAATTTGAACGTTTTCACTTTAAATGTTTTAAAAATTTAGACTATTGCCACTCTATTTTAAATCTTTTTAATAATTTCGATAGTTTAAATTTGTATTTTGAATGTTACCATTATAATTTTAATCATTTGGCATTTTGACGTGTGAATTCAAATCCATCTATTTAAATTTGAAACTTGAGTTTGAGTTTGAATCAAATTGAATTTCAAATTGAACCCTAAATTTAATTTGAATCGGTTTTAATCCCATTTGAATTGACTTCGAATAGATGATAAATTCCTCTTTTTAAATGATTCAATTATTTAAAATTCGATTCTTTAAAAACCCTACGTTAAACCCAACCCTCCATCTATAGAAACACTAGATAGGTGAACATGGTAAGGAATGTCTTTCTCATGATGTCTTTAGTGGATAAGTTTTGTCTAACGTATCTATTTTCACATGCCAAAATCAATGGGTACAGCCCAGCCCAATACTGAAAATAAGGCCCTAAAATTCATTACTTTAAAGTTTAAACCCATCTTTATCACTATTGTAAACTTTGGAAGATATAGTTTTTGGGCTATTTAAAGAAACAATTATTTCTTTAAATAGCCAAAAACTTTATGTGAAAATCTATAATGCTTTGTGAATGTTTTATTCGGTTGTATGATAAATAATATTTATGTAGACCAATTGCCAACGAAATACAACTTTTGTATGCCACACATGAAACCGAATATGGATTTCCTAGAATGCTTGAAAGTATTGATTGTATAAATTGGGCTTGAAGAGATTGCACATATGCATGGCAATGTCAATACATTGAAAGGTGATCGCTAGTATCCAACGGTGATGCTCGAATTGATAGCCTTGATGTCATGTCCCGCACAGATTCAACGTTCGTCATAATAAGATACTTTAATCTTTGTTGTGTTACTTTGATTTCGAATTCCTTGATGTTCTCTAAATTTTGTAAATCACTATTAGATTAAAGTAATTCGACGGTTCACGAAAATCGATCTCTAACTGAATGAGATACAGATTAAAAAAAAAAAGGAGATGTGAATTATGTGAATTCATATATACCTTACGTGTTGAATCACAAGTCATAACAAATCAAATTGATTCCTTTATATACGAGTCTAATATATGCTTGGTAGTTATTCAATCATCACATAGAAGTTATTTAACTTACATATGGTAGTTATTTAACCCGCATAACTATCAGTGGCGTTATAACCTCTATAACTAAAATAACTGCCCATATAAGTGTAAAAAATTTGACAGTTTTTTCTATTTGGTTTTAAGTAATAAATTCAATTATATAAAAGTTCCTGATAACATTAAAATTTCCAATAATCTTGATTCATTCACTTGGCATTTCTTCCTAACTATATTCATAATATTTAAAATGAGAGGTGATTTTTACAACACGTAACAAATGAATAAGATGAGTAATATACAGTTAATGATTTGATACATAATTTTGAAAGAAGGATAACATGTGGTGTATATAACATGTGAGAATGCATGAAGTTTCATTATGAATGGGTTGGGAAATTGACAGATGAGAAAAAGGGGCTTTCTTGAAGATATTTGACATTTGCATCTTCAGATTTTTTTCGCACAATCCAAATAAATTTGGAGATTTGTGTGGCCCAAATAATCACTAATTCCCTAGTGACATGTCTCGATCTCTAGGATACACACACACAAATATATTCACTCATCAGTTAATTATATGAATCTTGTATATGTGTTTGATGAATTTAAACATTACTATTAGATTAGCTTAGTGACATGTCTCGATCCCTAGGAAATAATTTTTCAAATTTTAATACAAGGCTTCTATATTTAGAGTTTCAAACTAGAAGTGAAAATCTAATGTGGCAGCCGAGAATGTTTGTTACGTTCTACATTATGAAAATGAACTAACAAAACCTTTCGGACACGATTCTAGACCACCACTACTCATCACCATGAGAATGGGTTTTACCGTTTGGGTATTTGGGGATAATGGTCAGAGCCAATATGAACTGGAAACTTTTTTGGAAATCCGTTGTTGACACTTTTAAAAGGAGGTTATCTCATTGGAAGTCCAAGGTGTTGTCTTTGGGAGGACGGTTAACATTGATCAAAAGTGTTTTAGATAGTCTTCCACTTATTACTTCACTCTCTATTAAGCCTCAAAAAATGTGATTGGTGATTTGGATAAAATTAGATTCGCTTTCTTTGGGTGGATCTTGTGAAGGTATGAAGATTCATTGGGTAAAGAGGGATAAGATTTGTATGCCCAAATGTCGTGGAGGGCTGGGGTTTGTCAAACTTGATAACAATCTGAGCTTCCTTAGTAAGTGACTATGGAGATTAAAGGATGAAGAAGGGAGTCTGTGGGCTCGGGTCATTAGAGCTATTCATGTTGTCTCCGGTCGCTCGTAGGTGTTTCCTTGTAAGCAATCCGTAATTGGAATTAGGAAGATATCGTGGCGGCTAGTAAAGAGTTGCAAAAAAGGGAGGTCGATTTGGAGAGGTTGATGAGCTATGAGAATGGGGAGTGGCGGTGGAATTCTGCCTCGGGCAAGGGATTTTCGGCTAAGGAGGTGAGGGGTCTG
Organism: Deinandra increscens subsp. villosa; assembly: GCA_039602395.1. Classification (NCBI taxonomy): domain Eukaryota; kingdom Viridiplantae; phylum Streptophyta; class Magnoliopsida; order Asterales; family Asteraceae; genus Deinandra; species Deinandra increscens. The sequence goes on from JBCNJP010009146.1 coordinate 15,710, forward strand.
TTGGACAAAGGAGGAGAGGGGCAGCCGGATTTCAAGTTCAAGTGGAATAAGTTGGTGCCCTTAAAAGTTAATGTGTTCGTTTGGAGGGCACAACGTGATCGGATTGCTACATTCGATGCTCTAAAAAGGGATGGGGGGGGGGGGGGGAGGGGGTCATGTCAACTCAGAGGTGTGCGGGCTATGCAACAAGAGAGACAAGACGGTAATCCATCTGCTCACGGGTTGCTTGTTTGCAACTGTTGTTTGGCAATGGGTGATCGGGTGGCTCAAACTTCCAAATCTCTTGGCATTCTCGTCATAAGACGTCTTGAGAATTCAGGAGTCTGATGGTATCTCTAGGGCTAAAAAAGAGATCATCCAAGGAGTTGTACATTTATACGACATGTTAGAGTCTTTGGAGAGAAAAGAATGATGTCATCTTTCAAGGAAATGAGCCAGCAGTTAGCAAAGTTATATGTAACATTAAATGTTAGAGTAAGTTATGGTGTGAGAATAGATGTACGAAGATGATAGATTGACAAAATATGTGTATGGTGTAAGGCGTTTAATGGTCCTGTCTAGTTACTTGCTAGATTTCGATCCTTCGTTTTGGTGGTGAATAAGTTTGCAATGCGTATGAATTCTTGATACGTAAATAGTTAATAATTAATAATGCTTTAAAGTGTTTTAAGCCTCGATTAACCAACTAAAAGTATTTACAGTTTTAATAGAATTATTTTTTAGTTTATGCAAACGATTCATCAATATTACAAATAAAATATTAAAAAAGGGACTTGAACATGAAGGAAAAACAGAAATAAATTAAAATAAATTAGAGAAGTGGGTACATATATAAAGGAGAAAGGAGAAGCTACAAGCATTGGTTTCATCCAAACTGCAACAGCAGAGGGCAGAATAGTACAATCACCAAGTACTACTACTAACAACATTACACAA
>JBCNJP010009147.1:0-32296 GCA_039602395.1 Deinandra increscens subsp. villosa
AGACGACTTCCATTCAGGCTTGTCATCCCATTTGTGTATTACATGTTTCGGAAATTTTTCTGGTTGTGTAATTAAACAAAATTGTTCCGATTTTGATTTGTTTGTTCTGTTGAAGGTAGACACAACCTGGGGATAGGGGACAAAGTCCTGGGGCTTAGACTCACGACCAACTCTTGTGTTAGGCACACGAATTTTAAAACCATTAACTTTTTCATTAGAATCAGAAACATGTTTTGCAGACATAGATACAACTAAATGTTTTGACTTGGACGCATTAAGTTCAGACACAGATGCTAGAACATCGTCCTTAGGTAAATCAAACATTAAACTACTAGACACATGACATTCATTGACTTTCAAACATTCAGCATCCTCCCCAGAAACATCTTTAACATCTACTTCATCTGCACAAGAAACAAAATTGTCAGAAGAACCAACATTATTGTTTAATGGTTCCTGGGATGGACCTGGTTCACTTGTGGATGTCACAGTTCTATTCTGATTACCCAGCCCATACAGCATATGTTTCTCATTTTCTAGTTCCTCTTCAGTCATAGGTTTCACACCAACCAAAACACTATCTAGGGGAGGTCCTGCTTCATGCATTTCAGATGTAGATCTATCTACCTGGTCCTCCTCAAAGATCATTCCTATAATATCTCTAGTCACAGCTTGTGGAACATTATTCTTAATTTTGTCCGAGAAGCTAATTCCTATTCCACCTTTATCCTTACCCATTCTAACATCAGTTATGCAGGTGGACAAAGATTTACTAGCTTCTAGCATTCTTTTGCTTCTCATTTGATTCACATCTAATTTTACCTGTAACTCATTGTTCTGATGTTTAAGTTCATCTATCTGCTTACTAAGCTCAGCTATTTCTAACTTAGCGTTGTCATACAGAACAGACTTCTGAGTGGCTAGGGCTTGATATTTCTCTATATCTAGTTTCTGTGCTTTGACCTTATCCTCACTCTTTTCCCATCTACCCTTAAACGAACTTCTAGAGCATTGCATGTCAAACAGTTCTATCTCACTATTTTTCCAAAGTTGTCTAAGGCCAGGAATTAAACGAGCACAAGTGGGATTAGTACATACCTTTGTGTTGTCGACCTCGGCAGCAAAAGCTTCTTTGTCTTCAACCAGGTTTTCTTCATCAGTGACCACAAAAGCATGCTCTTCATCAGCACCATTCTCCATTTGAGCAATCATGGCACCCGTCAGACTGAGTTCCCTGACCTGTGAAGCCCACTGGTATTCTCCACAATCTTGGACAACCAAAGCTTTTGTCTCTGCCTTTCCTTTACCATCACCAGCTTTCTTTTCTTCTGCCCTTTCTTTCTTTGGTTTTGTGCATTCCCTAGCGAAATGTCCGTACTCATCACAATTGAAGCACCTCAGCTTGCTTTTATCAAAACCCATTCTGATCTTGTCCTGATCCTTCCAGACATTTCTTCCAGTTGTTGCCATGAACTTCTTTGCACGAAAAACCGCCATGGCCATCTGCCAGGAGACATCAAGCATCTCAACATCTTCAGGATTTATCTGATTCAGATCACCAGAGAGCATCTCAGCAGGCACCAAAGTTCCAGCCATAAGGGCATGGTAGCTGTTCATGAATCCCATTCCTAGTGCAAAGTTGGGATCATTGGTGGCATTTGCCTCTTCAGAATTGACCATTCCACTCGAACTGGAACTAGCTTGTGATCTTGCCACAAATGCAGTTGACTTTGGGTTGGCACTTGAATCACTTCCAGATGAGCTCCCAGCTTGTTTAGATCCCACTTCTTCAGACAAGAGAGCCTGACTTAATTTTCCAGCCATACTTAGAGAACTCAGATGATTCAGCTCCCGTTGCTTATCATCAATCAGCTTCGATTTCAGTTTGTTGATAAGCTCATCAACAGTCAATTCATCCAGCTTGTTGTTATCCTTGATGATTGAGATATTTGTATTCCAATTCTTGGGTAAGCTGTTCAAGAGCTTCAAATTCTTATCTTCCTGTTCAGGTTCAACATCATAACTTGACATTTCAGTGATTAAGGACACGAATCTCTGAACTTGAGCTTCAAAGGACTCTCCCTGAACGTGATTGAATAAGTTGAACTTCTGCTTCAACATCTGCTTGCGACTAGCCTTAATATCTGGATTACCTTCATAAGCTACCACTAGAGCATCCCATAGCTTCTTTGCAGTCTTGTACTTCTTAAATCCCTGAGCAATCTCTGGTGTCAAAGCCATAGTCATAATCGCATAAGCCCTCTCATCCTTGTTGCATCTCTCCCAATCGTCATCTGAGTACTCTGCTTCAGTCTTTACCACTCCTATCTTTCCTGCTTCCGTATGTGTAGGTATAAATGGTCCATTAATAACAGATCTCCACAGTCTCAGGTCAACACTTTTCAAATGGTTCTGGAATCTGTATTTCCATTCAAGGAAATTATCAGCAGATGTGAGTCTTGGTGGACGGGTAGTTGATCCAATTTCAAAATCCAACTTCTGGTACATACTCGGTTCGAAATCCATGTTAAACACTTAGAAAAACTTAAAAAAAAAATTGATCAAATTGCGTTTACGATCGTGAACCCCTGTTTACGATACTGAAGTCGTAAACACTATCGGAATCAAGTGGAGTCGTAATCTGGCTCGTAATCGCTGAAAGACGTAAACTCTATCGGGAACGCTGGAATCGTAAACTATCTCGGAAACACTGAAGTCGTGATCGATGTCGTAAACAGCTATCGGAAACACCTTAATCGGAAACAGAATCGTAAACACTTAAAAATCCTTGCTTGAAGTCGTGAACTCAATGCAGTCTCGTAAACTCGATCGGAAACGAATAAAAATCCTTTCTTGAACTCGTAAACTCCTGATAGATGAAGATCTTCAAGAACACAGCTCGTAAACACCAATTTTGCCCAGAAATTTATCGTAAACACTTGAAGAACAGCAGCAGCAAAGTCGTGAACAGCAAACACAGCTTCAAAACCTTCAAAAATCCAATTTTTTCAGAAACAACTCGAATCCAATATCGTGAGAACCTCGAATCAATGATTCTTGGCTCTGATACCAATTGTTGGTCCAGAAAAACTACCAAACACGATATTGATATCTCAACAAGTGCGGAAACCTTGTCGAGATTGATTCAAGAGAAAGATGATATAAGAGACTTGATAAAGAAGATAAGCAACAATAAAAATCAAATCTTGAATGCAAAATGATCAATCTTTCATTAACTCGAAGAACTCGTAAACACAAAGATGAGAGAAATCGTAATCAAAAGTCTATGAAAGATCATCAACACTGATGGGTTTATATAGTACCCATTACAAACCCTACAAACTTAATCATAAACGCAAGAGGAACCGGCCCAAACCCAAGCCCACATCGTAAACAAGTAGACTCCCTAAATCGTAAACAAGCCAAGCCCAAATGCAATCATAAACCAAGCCCAATAGTCTAAAGCTAAAGCCCAAAGATCTAATGTTCATGCCTCTAAAGTATAGCCAACACATACCTCTCTTCCGAGAAGTTTACAATTATATCCATTCACATACACATCCATTAACCTTGTTCTGATAACATACCTTTTCGTTATCACTTTGAAACCACACGGTGCTCCACCGTGTTTAAAACATTACATTGAAACCATTTCTCATTTTCAAACATGATTTTACCTCCACACCGCGGTGTGGCAACATGTAACTGTTAACTTTACATCACCCTGCCATACCCATAACCCATACTTATACAGTGTAAAACATTTACATGAAACATAACTTTGCATAAACAATTCGGTAAAATATTTCAAAGCATGCATACAAGCCCAAACATTAAAACATTGTGGGCTAATAGAACTTACCTTAGCTTAGCTCAGTCATTCTCTTAACCTGGCTGCTATTCAAATGATTTAACACTTCACCTTAATCGATGTCCCAAACCAAGACATCCTATATGAGGTTAGATACTATACACCAGTTAATCAACCTTACAATCCAGACCAGATACCATAAGTCTAATCTTTCCAATCTAACCACAATTCATGGTTTGAACAAACATGCATACGACCATATTCATTTTCTCTAATACGACCGTATTACGACATGTCTCAAAATTAACTTGCATGCATGATGCCCATGCATACACCCTCCAAATACGTTCACTTATATGGCCATATGACCCAATACAACCGTATCACCCATGTTGAATACGAACGTATTTAACCAATATACAATTTACCCAAATCTGTCGAGCCCCGATATGGCCGTATTCTCATATATGCATAAGGCCGTTTTGCTCAAAATGGTAGTTTATGCATTTTGATCATTTGGTCATTTTTTGTGATTCATATCTTAATTTCTCTTCACCAACCCTTGTTAATAAACCATAAAGAATCTACAAACCATTTCATAACCACTAGAAACACCAAATTCAACCCATTTCATTTGATCAACACATGCATGAACCATTTGTACATCAAGCATAAAATACTTGTACATAACTCAAAGAAGGCATTTTCATACCTGATTACATAGAAATCAGCCTTTGAAATTCACCACAAGCACCTCACAAGCTGATCTTGATCTCCCTACTACAAACATACATGATCATCCTTGATCAAACCCTAACTTTTCAACAAAAACTCATTCAAACAGCATGCAATGATGATCCACCCTTACCTTGTTGTCCATAAACTTTTTTCAGCAGTTAATCATTCTCTGATGATCTTTGCATGTGTCTAAATCAAATCATCAAACCAATTAGATTACCATCATCTATTAAATTTCTTAAAAAGATGATTAAAATGAATGAATAAGCTTACCATAATCATCCAAGCCTTCCCATGCTTGATCACAGCTCCTAGCAACCTTTTGGATCGTCCTCAGAGTGTGTGGAGCAAAAATTTCAAGAAAACCTAACAGGGATGAACAAATGAGCTTAAATTGCGCTTTTTTAGTTCTGGACATGATACAGCCGTATTTACTTAAGCCAATGCGACCGTATTGTGCCACGTAGCATTAGGCTTCGATAAGTGGCCAGAAATGTGGCATTTTGACAATACGGCCCTATCTGTTGTATGCAATACGGTCGTATCGCGCATCTGGCTGAAATGATCCAAAACTTGTTTTTACAATTCCCGCTTCGTTACAATCGAAATTGGGTCCCGTTTTCGCCCACGTTCCTCATTTTTAATCTTCTATCATCTCCAAGTGATTAAAAATCCATAAATCACTTAAATCAGTAAGTACACTTCTAACTTGAAAACCAAGGTGTTACGCGGTGGTTCCGACTAACACAAATAAAAGAGGGACATGTATCTGGAGGAGGGTGGTCGTGTGGTATCATTGGTGGCGATGCTGGAGGGTGGTGGCGGTGTTGAGGTGGTAGCTTAAGGTTATTTGTTATGGGAATGCCACATAGTGTGGGGGTGATGATGTGTACCGCGGAGAATTATGGGAACAACATTCCGATGGTGATAGGGCCACACTATTTGGACCTCATGAGGCTCCCCACCACCACACTATCCTCACACTCGCTTCTCTCTCTTCCACACTCTTTCTCTCTTACTTTTTGAATAAAATAATAATAAAAAGGTGAAAGGTAGTGTGATAGAGGTATGGAGGGGTTAAATTGTGAAGGTGAAGGTGATGATGTGGTAGAAAAAAATTTGGGGTTGAAAAAGTACGATGAACTCAATACAAATAGCCTCGTAAATGATTGGAATTTGGAAATGGAAGATTAAGATACAAAATTGGCGGGGAAAGGGGCCCACATGTGCGATAAATTTAGTTGTTTAGTTCTTCTATTTTATTTTCAAAATTTTTAATGTTAAAGGTGTTTTGGTTATTTAAAAAAGTTTAACCCTTATATTTAACGTCCATTAATGACAAGGATCACCCGTGTAATGCCGAACAAACTATCGGGGGATCACCAGTAGGGGTGTTCATAAATATCCGAGTCCGAACCCGTATCCGAAATTTCCGAAATTCCGTATCCGAATTTTCCGAAAATTTCGGATACCCGGAATTTCGGATACCCGAAATTCGGATATCCGAATTTTCGGACTTGGACTTGGAATTTAGTTTTTAGATATTTCGGAAGTTTCGGGTACCCGGATTTCCGAAAGTTTTAATAAATTTAAATATATTTTATATAAAAAATAAAAGATAAAAGATTTAGGGTTTGAGTTATCTAATATGTTTGTTTTTTTGTTGATTTGATTTGTATTTGGAAGACTTAAACAATGTTTATTTGTATTGTCGTTTTTTAGTTCGAACTTAGGTAACAAACAAGTCACGTTTATGTCTATTTAAATTTAAAATTTTGTTGTTTTTGAAAAAAAAAGCCATTTTCGGATATCCGATTAATTTCCAAGTCCAAGTCCGAATTTTCGGATACCCGGAATTCCGGGTATCCGAAAATTCGGACTTGGACTTGGAAACCGAAATCCAAATTCCGAAATTTCCGGGTACCCGAAATTCGGGTATCCGAAAATCCGGGTACCCGGTTTTGAACACCCCTAATCACCAGTGTAGTTTAGAAAGATAGGGACCGCCAATAGAACATGATCTAAACACAATCCGTGTAATAACTTGTTATAAGATGTTTTCTGTTTTTTTCTGTTTTAATTTTTTATAGAAAGTTATTTCTAAACTTTTTTAAAGTCTTAAAGGAATATCTTAGTGGTTAATTGCAGCTAAAAGATTTGAGATTCAAAACCTAAAAGTTATAGATTATGAGGTAATTATCTTAAAAAATCTAAGAATTATTATTAAATAAACCTTTTAATAGAGCCTTTTTAAAAACAACTTTCTGTATTTGAAGAAAATTGAGGGTTATTTTTTCGAAAAGGTGTATTAGAGAATTTAAAGTAAGGTGAGTTGAACCTTGCCTTTTGTGGGCCTGTCCATTTGTAGGTTTAAACCTTTTGTATATTATGTTCATGTCGAGTTTCATGTCAAACAAAAGATTTATTATAATGTGTGAAACAAACAAAGTTAGTTTCATAAATGACATTCATAGATAAATGATTAACTAACTAACAAAATATGATTTTTTGAACGGCTGATAATAAAAATAAGAGTGAATTACAATTTTTTTCCTTAATAATTGTTTACATTTTGTAAATTTTATCATTTACCTTTATTAATAACACTGTATGTCATTTATATTACATATCAGTGACGAATACATGACTTTTAAGTACGGGGTGTAAAAACTTCGACTACTCATAACAAATTGGGTTGAAAAGAGATAAATAATATTAAATCATTAAATCTATTTCTAAAGAGTAGTTAATCAAAATATAATTGAAAAAAGAGTAAATTACGGATTTAGTCTATGTGGTTTGTACGGATTTGGGGTTTAGTCCTTAGGTTTCATTTATTACGGATATGGTCCCAAACGTTTGCCAAATCGTATCGGATTTAGTCTCTGATGTGGATATCCGTTAATATTTTTTATTAAGTAATATGTTAAATGACTATTATACCATTGTCTTAAATCAATATAAATTAAAAACAAAACAAAAAACATATCAATTAGGTTATCCGTAATGGGGCGTTATGGGGCAAAAAATTGCAATATGGCGCCCCATATAACGCCCCGCACCGCCCCCCGGGGCGCCATGTTAGGTTTGGAGGTTGAAGGCGCCATGTTCATGGCGCCGTGCAGCTCTCTTGTTTTTTTTCTTTTTTCCTATTGGTACACCTCATACCTCATAACCCTCATCCTCATAACCCCCCACTACACCACTTTAGCCATGGAGCCCCTCTTGATGACGTGGATGCCACATGGCGCATAACGCCCACAAGGAGCTCCATCCACTACGGATAACCTTACAAAGATCACTTTTAGCGGGTCCCACCCCACCACAAACTTATCTTCTTCACCAGACGTTGTGACAAATGGGGGGTGGTCGTGGGCTGATGGTACTTCGGATGGGTTTTCTGCCAAGAGTGTTCGCAAGCTTTTAGCGGACTCTAGGCGCCAACCGTCAACTTTCATTCTGCATTGGAGTAAATTAGTTCCAGCTAAGGTTAACATCCTAGCTTGGCAGGCTCAGAGGAATCGCATCGCCACGGTTGATTCGTTTGTCAAAAGAAACATTCTGTTATCTTCGGATCTGCAGATTATGTAATGATGTCCCGGAATCGGTCTCACATCTTTTCACTGGTTGCAGCTTCTCCATGTTGGTTTGGCAGTGGGTTGCCCGATGGTGTCGTATGCCGCCGATTTTCGCCTTTTCTATGGATGATATTCTCAGGATATACCTCGAGAGGTCCATTGGGGTTAACAAAAAGGAAGTGGTGCACGCCATTGTTTTAACATCATGTTGGTGTATTTGACGCGAAAGAAATGATGTGGTTTTTAGGCATAGAAGGTCGTCCGTGAGTAAAGTCATTTGTGAGATCAAGAGTTGGTGTAAATTATGGGTCGAGAATAGGTGTAGGAAGGTTGTAGATTGGGAGTCCCTTTGCTTGATGTAATTTTGTTTCCGGGGTGGTGTTTGTTGTTTTGGCGGCCTTAGCGTCTTGCTAAGGGTTGCGTGTTTTGGTGTTAATAAATTGTCGTTCCAAAAAAAAAAACCAGACGTTGTGACCTCACCGACGAGTTTCTCCGCCCGGATTTGGATTGCACCGCACACTCCAGTCTCTATGACGTTCCATCGAACACGTTACGGCCGCTTTACGTCCAGAAGAACATCTGGTGCTCCTCTGGCGCCGCTAAACCATACCGGCACGCTTGTACAGACCGGCAATCATAAAATCCGGTTGTTCACGCTGTGCGATGACGAAGGGATCTTCGGTTTCTTAAAATTTCCGATTCAAAGGAAGTAGGAAGAGCGGTCGATGGTAAGCTGTTGACGTTCGGAATGGAGGGATCTTCGGTTTCTTAAAATTTCCGGCGAGATTCGGGATGGACGAATCTTCGGTTTCTTAAAATTGTACAAATCACATTTGGGGGCTCTTGATTTTTATTAAACAAATGACATGTTTTTGTCAAAATTTTATTTAAATTCGAGGGAGATTCCGACGGGGAATTTTTTTTCAACGGTCGTTTACTTTCGAGATTTTGGAGGCGGTGAACTTGTTTACTTCAATGATTCACAAAACAACTTTTTCAACGGTCGTATCCACCCGGTACTTATGAATTGTATATGCCACTGTTGCATAAAGTTTTATTTAGTGTCCTTTAGCCTACAAACCTTGTACCGAGTGTCATTTATATTGTACAAAAGTTACACTGAATGTCATTTGACATAACGAACAAAATTTGACCAAAGAAAACTGAGTGAATCTTTGTGCAATATAAATGACGTCTAGTGTTATTAGTAAAAGTAAAAAACAAAACTTGCGAAACATGCAAATCTAAAGAGTAAAATTTGTAATTCACTCTAAACATAACAAAGAAAAAGAAGAAAGTTACATTGCGTGTCTTTTGGCCTAACGAACAAAAATTTGATCAAAAGGCACTAATTAAAACTTTTTGTAATATAAAGATAAAGAACAAAACTTGTAAAACATGCAAACGTAAAGGAAAAAAATTATAACTTACTCTATAAATAAAAAAGAAGAAGAGAGTAAAATCATAGTAAGGTGCTAAAATAGTAGTACACACCCAGAATAGTAACATTTAAGATATGCAATCAAAATTGAAATTATGTTTTTACTCCAATGATCGTAGTTTTGCTTTGTTCTTCACCCATATGAACACAATTGCTTAAATAAATTTAATATGACTCGTGATCGAGATGGCTTTATCGTAGAAGAAGACTTTATTTTTTGCTTTTTTGTAAGACTCAACATGCAAACTGATTAAAATGATCCTTCTTCTTAAAGCATTTGCTTCAGCCATCACATTTCTAAGTGTTACTTTTTTTAGCACCTGAATCCCTCAAATTTGATGCACATTTCTCTTTTGTTCACCTTGTTCTTTTTCCTTTTTTTTTTTCATTTGTTTGTTGAACTCAAGATAATAACACCACAAAGCAAACCAGATGCTGTAGCAAGAAACATATTATTTGAAAACAGAATTCAATTGAAAATCAGATCTATTTACATCATATAATACTTGAGAAACAGTTCGGTTAAAAACCGCCTACTCAGCTTCTACTAATCATGTTCGAAGTAGAAAAAATGTATCTGTTATTCAAAGTAGGTCATCACAATAATCTTGTCTAGAATTCGATATACCTCCTAAATCCTAAAACTCGACTCGGATTAAGTTAATCATGAAGATTAACAACTAGTATTTGAAATTCTTACATGAAAATGGAGTGATCAGTTAACCTCATTTTGGTAATCATGCAGCTTTCCAACAAGAAATAGCATAAACTATTCTTCCTTTCCATCCCTGTAGAAGCCAGTCATTATCTTCATCTATCATGAAATCTTTATGATACAACCCAACTTTCTCTCCTGCCAGTTTGATTAACCCGCGAGAAAACGGAACCGAAACGAACCCCGCTCTTAAATTACGAACATGCCACTGCTTATAAGTTTCAGGTCTTTCAATCCTCTCCCACCCTTCACAGGCTATCACATTCAAAGCTTCCCTGCCAAAAAGTTCCCCTTCAAGCAGCATTCTTTCAGACCGTTCCCGCGGTACATTTGTTTCAAGCATATCGAATAATGCTGAAAAATGAAATAGTGCCTCCTTGAAACGGGTGAGAAAAAACGGGGCGTTATATGACCCGTTAAGTATCCCATGAATAAAGATATTGGGGCTGATTTTCTTTATCAAATCAAGAACCACACTTCTTGCACTATGCACTCCTACTGTTTCATCAAGCAAGTTTTTCGACCTGTACATACAATTAACCACCAAGAACTCGTTTTCATCAAGCTTAAGATCCTCAACTCGCACATTTTCCCATCTGTTTGCAATAGCCGTATACTCAAATGGCACGTTGAATTGTTTAGCATACAGTTTTAACCGTGCACCTGTTTCCTCGATTGTTTCTGCCGGTTTGAACCCGGGTTGTGGAAACTCAATCCCAGTTAACCGGAGCCGTGGTGGGCCGCCTTTTCGTTGTGAAATCCGTTGAATAAAAGTGGGCCATTGGAACCCGTAAAGTATACCAAAATCGATAACATGTATCCTTGGTGCGGTTTCTGCCATATCCATTATTGTCCTGTTTGAAGCAAAATTTGAAATCTTTCTAAAAGGGGAAGAACCAATGTACAGATAGTATGCTCTAATGTAATCAGCAGCAGATGTTTTCTTGCTGACTAGACCTCGATGAATCTGACTCCCGGTGCCAGCTAAGCGGGCCTCGAGCCCGTTCGCAAAACAATGAGCTAACCGCTGATTCCCATCTCCAAAAGGGGAAGCATGCTGCCTGATTTGCTTCAGAAGCTCACTTGCATTCCTTCTGTCATCTGCAGCCACAGCTTGTGCACAAGTGACCAAAAGTGTCCTTAAATCTATCACTTCCTTCTTATTTCTCGCCTTTTTACCACGAGTTTTCCCTTTCCCTTTCCCTTTCCCTTTCCCGTTCCCATTCATCAAACTTTGTGGAACACAATCTTTAAACCGATCTTTACTCGTTTCGGTCCTTAACTTGTTTCGAAGCAGCCTTAAAGCCACATCACCATCTCCCATACTACATAAAAGCATGAGGTCAATTTCCACTGACCTCATAGTAGTCTCATGATAAATGGCAGCCTGTTTAACACTTCTTTGGTTACCATCTTCACCTTCACAATTCCAATTCGGACTCTTTCTCACCCTCGATTCATTCGATCCGTCCGGCACTTCACGAAGATCGAAATCGGTTAACAGATTGTTGTTCTCTATAGGAAGCAACTTATTAGCCTCTTCAAACCCTTTGTTAAACTTCATCATCATCTCAGATGTAACAAAACTGTTTTCAGTTACATAACTGACAGGTGATTCATCTTCATGAAAAAATGTATTATTATTATTATTATTATTATTGTTGTTGTGATTTAATGAAGAACTACTATCATGTGGACTTTGAATAAACTGGTCAACGGAGAACAGACCTTCATCGAAAGATGGGGATGGAGGATATTTTTTCCCGATGACGTCATAGAACGATTTCTCAGCAGCTTGAAGATCTAGAGACTCGTAAAGCACACACGATTTATCCTCCATATCTTCTTCCATAAGGACCTGATTAATGTACCCCAAAATCGCATCTGATAGGTCGCAATCTTCATGAAGCTCGGAGCTGACAATCGGCGATGGGGAATTGGAATTAGTTGGAGGATCGAAGTGTAGGCCTCGAAAGTTGTGAAAGTTTTGGTGCAGATTTGCTGGATCGTAAACGGAAAAGGAGCGGTCGATTAGGGGTTTTTCATCGGGGATATTGATAGGTTGATTGGTGAATTGGATTCCGTTGCGGTGGTTCATGGAGGTGTTGAATCGGCCGATTCTTGGATCCATTTGTGCAGATCGATTGGGTGAATTTTGGGAGAAGTTGAAGGTTTTTGGTTCAGAAGAGTGGGAGTGGATTCAAGGGAGGAGAGATAAAGTGTGTTTGAAGATTGACCAGGATTGTTTGGATGATCTGTTATTTGCTGACGTGGATAAGGAAGTCAAATACAGGAAAAAGGAAACCTAGGATGACGACGTTTAAACTACGAGAAAGAAAAGATATTTTAAATGTATTTTAAATGTGTTTAGAAACATGTTTAAACTACGAGAAAGAAGAGATATATGGGTTAATGTTATAAAGTTAGATGACGTGGCACGAATGTTGCTGTCTGTTTATATAAGCAAAATGACCGCTTTTTTAATCGATAAGAACAAGATATTTACCCATTCCGCACGTTGTTACGGGTTGAATTTGTATACTGAACGAAAGTAAAAAGAGTTAAGTGGTATAAAACGTAAAAGTTTAAAAGTCTCGTGGTGAACAAGGGCGGATCCAGGAATTTGTTTTACCGATTTCACTATTTTTTTAGTGGTCGAGATTCTAAGAACTAAATATCAAAATTTTCAATTCGGTCGGGTCGGGTCGGGTCGGTTAAGGTTCATAACAATAACAAAAAGAATATACGCTACAATAATTAAAGAAAAAACATTGTCATTGAAAATTAGGAAAACACGTACCTATAGTTGTTGCCTACGAGTTTTCATCGTTTGAAATCGTTGCATTACATCTTCGATCGAAACTTGTAAAAAGAACTCTCTTTCAATGTAGCAAAGACAACAATCGTTCATGTATCCATCACCCATCCTGTTACGCAATTCCGTCTTCACATGCTTCATTGACGAAAAACTTCTTTCAACACTTGTCGTTGCAACCGGTAAAACTAGTGATAACTTTATTAGACGGTATACCAAGGGATAATCAATGTTTTTTCTTGTTTCCACCATCTTTTGAGCAAGATCACTTACCCCATTCAAGTTGGCAAATTGTGTATCTTCTTTCACATTAGCAATGTAGTGGCCGAGTTCATAATAAAGCTTGTCTTTTTCATCAAGATTAAAATCATACGGATACATCTCGGCCAAGTTTAGCAAGTTTAGCTTATTAAAGTCCTTAAAAATTTGACATGGGCTCAAAGAACTCATACACGTAAGCAATTTAGTGGTTACCTCGCTAAAACGGTTTCCAAGCTCTTGAATTTGCATATCAAGAACCGTGTTGAAATTGTTAACCACATAATGCTGACGATTGGTGATGTTTGTCTTCCTTCTTCGACTTCTCGTGTCAACATACTCATCTTCCATTTTTGTCACACCCCGATGTTTCCGATTACGTGGGCATGTGACGTCATGGGGTCATAGTCGTGGTTACGAGGAACGACCTCTATCAGGTTCATCTTATATTTAAAGATCGAAAATAGTTATTAAAGTTGCAGCGGAATTCATAAAAGCCAATAATATATTACAATACTGGAAAGATGAAATACGATAATTATTACGATTGTTCATGATTTTATTTAATAAAAAGGAACGACCATGACACCATTCCTAAGCAGGTCCTATTAGTTGATAGACTTCCCATTTGCATGCCGAGAGCGGTTTTCATTTACCTGAGAAATACATGAGTTTGAAAAGGTCAACATAAAGTTGGTGAGTTCACAGGTTTAAGACTCTATAAGATGTATTTGTAAAAGTTGAAGATACACAAGATATTATAAAGGTTACTCGTTGATGCATTGATTCACTTGTTCCTTGATTTCAAACACTTAACAGGTTTACCCATCGATGGTAACTTCCCCTAAGAAATACCAATGGCATAAAATAACTGACATGTACCCCCAGACTGGTTACCGGTGAGTCAGAACTGGAGCGACCAGCTAGGGCAGGGTTGTCAACCCAAATAGATCTATTCACTAGTTATCGTTTCGTTACAGGAACTAATTGAAATCAATTGATGATGGGATTTGTAGCAATATGTTATTAGCAAATTACTAGGAAGGGGTATGAAAGAACAGATAATCAATAGCGTAACAGTAATACCATAATATCAAGTAAAAAGATTTGTTTGATCATGATTTCTCCCCCAAAAGTATAAAACAGTTTATAAAGGAAAGGGGCCGTGAAACTCACCTCTTTAAGATGAATGATGAAAAGAACAGATACAAGCTGTGACGATTGCTGTCCTATAAATAGTAGTATAACAAGTCTCAGGTTTTGATTCGATTGGTTAACGTTCTGGTTAACCAATAAGTTGGGTCGCGTCTTGACAATTCGTTTCCGTTTGTATGTTGTAGTTATTCGTTTAAAAAGATATATTTTGAGTAAAACGCCGAAGGTTTGTTCAATTAATATCACGAATAAGGTTTATAAGTAAAGTAATTGTTTAAACATATATATATACTTTAGCTATATATATACATTTTTAATATACGTTTAAACACATATATATTTTGAGTTATTATTATCTTTGAAGAAATAATATAAAGAAAATATAGTTAGTAATCCTCTTTCATTTTATAATGATTTCGAGTCTCGTTTGATTAATTAAATCGTGAGCGAAAAAGCGTTGGTAAAGTATGCCTTTAATTGCAGACTTTCCCTAAATATTGATGTGAGAATATAAAAAGGTTTTGTTTGTTTAAAAGACAATTCGTTGAAAGTGATAGCATCGAATGTTTGATCTTTAACTCAAAATTTATAAGATGATCGAAATTATATAGAGAGCATAAATAAAATAATGTCCTTAGTCCATTTTTATTTCATAAAAACAATAATTTGCAAAACGGTCACCAAGTATATATACATGTATTCTTATATCAATATATATCTATTTCGAGTTCGATCCGTCCTCTAATTGTCTTTTTAAATCCAAGAATTATCATAACATTTTTGTCATTAGTCCAAGGGTCGTTAGGATATATTTCTAAACGGTTATTGTCTCAAAACTTAGTATGTCCATTGTTTCAAAATCAATCACAGATACGTCAAAATAAGTAACGAGATGTTTTAATGTCAATCATAATTATTTGTTTTATAACGAGCGATGTTAGTTATAAAAATAATTATAACTTATATATATTTTGATCGTTTTAATTGGTTATACCGACCCAAGTGTTCAAATTGTAACCAAATCATCAATATAACACTAAATAAGTCTCGTAAATCGATCGTGACTCGGAGGCGCCACCTTTGTAGTAACAAACGGGTGTTAACCAAATTGAAAGGTTATCATTTTATGTGGGTTTTTAACCCGAACGGAACCGAACTAGATATCAAGACTCGGGTTCATTATGGTTTAACCGGTTACGTAAGCATGTAAAGGGAAGTTCACGAGTCTTACAACGGTGGTAGCGGGGTCGTGTTCGGTGACGATCGGTGATGGCGGTGATCGGTTGACGGTGCGGTAGCGGGGAACGGCGGCAGCAGCGGGGGAATCGGGCAGCAGCAGCGTCGGAGCAGCAGCAGCGGCGTCGGAGCAGCAGCGGCGGTGTCGGAGCTGGGGATGGGTGGCGACGGTGAGGGTGATGGTGTCGGTGATGGGTGGTGGTGTGGTTGGCGGGTGATGTGGGGGTGGTGGCTCGCGACGGTAGAGGGGAGACGGGGAGGGGAGAGGAGGTGCGGTGGGGTGGGGTGGTCGCGGTGGTGGTTGGCGTCGGCGAGGGAGGTCGCCGGCAGGCGGAGTTCGCCGGCGGAGGGGGGGGGGGTGTCGGGAGGTGAGGGTGGCGTGGGGGTGGTGATCGTGAGGTGAGGGTGAGTGTTGTGGTTTGATTTTGAAGTAAATGGTGGGTTTTTAAAAGGTTTAAAAAAAAAATCACAGGGATTTGTTGCAGAGATATTACAGCAAGTTGTGGATATCTTTCATTTTAACCAAAGTAAACTAATCAAGGTTAACTTTATTTGACCCAAGGTTAAAAAGATATTTAGGTAAGTTTAGAAAATATTTAGTCTTTTATATAAAACTTAGATAACTTGCTAAAATTTATAAAAATGAAATAAATAATTTGTTTTAAATTTATAGAAAACATAACTAGATCGGTCGAGTGTTCGAGAATAATAATCATTCATTCAAACGGTTTAGATTAGGCTTATTTAATAGTTGAAGGGTCGGTGTGGCTCGTGTTGGTCCAAATTTTGTGAACGGACGATTTAAACCAATCCGTTGAACCGTTCTGACCGAGACGAATTCCTAAATTATTTATGAGATCACGACATCGTTGTATAATTATAATTCGTTGTGAATTTAATTATTTAGAAAACTTTACTTATTTATTTACTTTATTTATTTACGACATCGCGTAAAGAAATAAATAAATGATTTTATCGTTTCGGCTCGAGCTCGGATATTTCATTATTCAATCTCACAATAGATTAAAATTAGTAATATTCGATTAAGCGTTGTCGAGCGTTAGCGTGATTTCTCACTACGCTAGTTTGGAAAATATAAAAGTTAGTTTTTATATTTATTTTTCTTGTTATTGAAGTTCCATCGATCTTAGGATAGAACCTTCTATTTGTTATGATATTTTTCAGTACAAACGTGGAAACTTTGTCAAGTGTGGACGTTTCGGTGTATAGCTTTCACAACTATTATTACCTATTTGGTCAAACATGTATATATATACGTATATAAATATAGTCAAAGAGTACGGTTTGACCTGGTTTTCTGACGGGTTGTCACATTCTCCCCCAGTTGAGAGAATTTCGTCCCGAAATTTAATTCTGAGTACTGGTGGATGCGGCATTGTTGAAGAGGTGAGGATATTTCTGGCGCATCTGGTCCTCGCGTTCCCAGGTGTACTCTGGGCCTCGACGAGAATTCCAGCGTATCTTGACAATGGGTATGCGGCTACGCTTTAGTCTTTTGACTTCACGATCTAAGACTTCTACTGGTTCCTCGACGAAGTGGAGAGTCTCGTCGACTTGAATTTCGTCGAGAGGAACGATGAGCGTTTCGTCGGATAGGCACTTTTTCAGATTGCTGACGTGAAAGACGTTATGAACGTTACTGAGTTCGGCAGGCAGGCGTAGTCTGTAAGCAACTGGGCCAATCCTCTTAATGATCTTGAAGGGGCCGATGTACCGAGGGTTTAGTTTTCCTCGTTTCCCGAATCTGATGACGCCTTTCCAAGGCGATACCTTTAGCATGACTCGGTCTCCCTTTTTGAATTCCAATGGCTTCCTGCGATTGTCTGCATAACTCTTCTGGCGGTCCCTAGCGGCTTTGAGGCGATTTTGTACTTGAACCACCTTTTCGGTTGTTTCGAAAATTAGCTCCGGGCCGGTTAGCTGGCTGTCGCCAACCTCAGTCCAACAAAGGGGCGATCGACATTTCCTCCCATACAGTGCCTCGAACGGAGCAGCTTGAATGCTCGTGTGATAGCTGTTGTTATAGGAGAATTCTGCGAGTGGCAGGTGTTCATCCCAGTTAGGTCCGAAGTCTATCACACAGGCACGTAGCATGTCCTCGAGGGTCTGAATGGTCCTTTCGCTTTGACCGTCCGTCTGAGGGTGGTAGGCAGTACTCATGTCGAGGCGAGTACCTAGAGCTTTCTGAAGGGATTTCCAAAAGTTTGCAGTGAAGCGACTGTCGCGGTCAGAGATGATAGAAATAGGTACACCATGCCGCGACACTACTTCCTTCATGTAGATCTTGGTTCGTCTTTCCATGCTATCTGTCTCCTTGATTGGTAGGAAGTGAGCTGACTTCGTTAGGCGATCTACTATTACCCAAATAGCATTGCATCCAGATCTTGCCTTTGGCAATTTAGTGATGAAGTCCATAGATATCTCTTCCCACTTCCACTGGGGAATCTTTGGTTGAGTTAGTAATCCAGAGGGTTTTTGGTATTCTGCCTTAACCTTTGAGCACGTTAAGCATTTTCCCACGTAGGTGGCAACTTCGGCCTTCATGTTGGGCCACCAGAACTGATCCTTTAGTCCGTGGTACATTTTATCTGCTCCTGGGTGAATGGAGTATCTGGATTTGTGTGCTTCATCGAATACTAGCTTTCGCAACCCGCCAAAGTTCGGTACCCATAGTCTCTCCATGAAGTACTTAGTACCGTTGGGTTTTTCCATTAGTTGCTTCTCCATACCACGTAGTCCTTCTTCTTTCAAGTTTTCTTCCCTGAGAGCTTCAACTTGGACATCACGGACCTGTGACGTGAGGTTGGAGTGAATGATCATGTTCAGGGCTCGTACTCGAAGCGGTTTTACCCGTTCCTTCCGACTTAAGGCGTCTGCCACAACGTTTGCCTTGCCTGGGTGGTAGCGGATCTCACACTCGTAGTCGTTAAGCAATTCAACCCAGCGTCGTTGTCTCATATTCAGTTCTCTCTGATCAAAAATGTGCTGGAGACTTTTGTGATCAGTGAATATAGTGCACTTTTTTCCATACAGGTAGTGTCTCCAGATTTTCAGTGCGAAGACAACGGCTCCTAGCTCCAAATCATGCGTGGTGTAGTTCTTCTCGTGAATCTTGAGCTGTCGAGAAGCGTAAGCGATGACCTTGTCTCTTTGCATTAGAACGCATCCCAGTCCTTGATGTGAGGCATCGCAGTAAACCACGAAGTCCTTGATCCCATCGGGTAGCGATAGAATTGGTGCATCACATAGTTTTTGTTTCAGTAGTTGGAAAGCTTCTTCGGCCTTCGTACACCAGACGAACTTCTTGTCCTTTTGGGTTAACGCGGTTAGGGGTTGGGCTATCTTGGAAAAATTTTCGATGAATCTACGGTAGTAACCCGCAAGACCCAAAAATTGTCGAATTTCTGATGGGGTCGTTGGAGCACTCCAGTCCTTGATAGCCTCTACTTTGGCTGGATCCACATGAATTCCTTTGTTGTTGATTACGTGACCCAGAAAGTGTACTTCTCGTATCCAAAAATCGCATTTGGAAAACTTGGCATACAGTTTCTCCTTCTTGAGTAACTCTAGTACAAGTCGTAGATGTTGTTCATGTTCTTCCATACTACGTGAGTAGATCAGGATGTCATCGATGAACACGATAACAAATTTGTCCAAGTAAGGTTTGCACACACGGTTCATCAAGTCCATAAATACAGCTGGCGCATTGGTCAATCCAAATGGCATCACTAGGAATTCGTAATGACTGTAGCGCGTCCTGAAAGCTGTCTTTGGTATATCTTCATCTCGTACGCGGAGTTGATGATAACCGGACCTTAAGTCAATCTTGGAGTAGTAGCTGGATCCTTGGAGTTGATCGAACAAATCGTCAATCCTAGGCAATGGATAACGATTCTTCACCGTCAGTTTGTTCAACTCCCTGTAATCGATACACATTCGAAAGGTTCCATCCTTTTTCTTCACGAATAAATCAGGTGCGCCCCAAGGGGAGTGGCTTGGTCGGATAAATCCCTTATCAAGTAGTTCTTGGAGTTGGTTTGCCAATTCCTGCATTTCAGATGGTGCGAGGCGGTATGGAGATTTGGCGACTGGGGCGGCTCTGGGCGTCATATCGATACGAAATTCCACTTGTCGAAGGGGCGGCAAACCGGGCAGATCTTCCGGGAAAACTTCTGGAAATTCGCGGACTGTTGGTACATCTTCAATGCGTTTTTCCTTAGGCTTCTTCTCCATGATGTGGGCTAGGATGGCATCACATCCTTTACGAAGGAATTTCCGTGCCTTCATGCTGGATATGAGATTCAGTGGAGTCCCACTTCTTTCTCCTTGAATGCGAAGGGCATTACCGTCTGCTAACGGTACTTGAACTATCTTCTCGTGACAAACAATTTCTGCTTGATTTCTGGATAGCCAATCCATTCCGATGACTACGTCGAAACTTCCTAAATCAACCGGCATTAGGTCGATGTCGAAAGTATGGCCTGAAAGCTCGAGTGAGCAATTTTTATAGATTTTACAGGTTTCTATTAAATCACCATTTGCTAACTCTATAGTAACCTTAGCGTCTAAGGCAATAGGGGTATCTTCAAATAGTTGACTAAATCCGGTAGACACGAAACTCCTATCAGCTCCGGTATCAAATAATACGGAGGCAAAGTGATGATTGAGTAGAAACGTACCCGTCACAGTGTTGGGGTCACAGCGGGCTTCTCCTGCGTTGATCACAAATGCCCTGCCCCTAGCCTGATTGGCATTCTGGTTCCTTAGTTTCGGGCAGTCTTTCTTCCAGTGATCAGCGGAACCACAATTATAGCAGGAGCGATTCGGGCAGTCACGGGTGATGTGGCCCTTGGCCTTGCAGCGGGTACAGTAGACATTTCCGCAGTCGAGAGTATGATGAAGGTTGCACTTGTTACACAGAGGTGCGGTGCCGGTGTAGTTTGACTTCCTCGGTTCCTGTGGAGGTGCAGCTGCAGCATAAACTTTTACTGGTTCCGGGTTCCTTTCTGGTGCTTTTTCAACGTTCTTATTGTTCCTGTCCTTCCAGAATCCTCTCTTCCTCTTGTTGTCAGGTTGTCTTCCTGTTGGGCTGCTTGAACCGATTTCTGGGGTCTTAGCTTCGGGATTCTTCTTGGGAAAGGTTGTACCCTGGCGAGTGGCTTGATAGATCAAGCTGTGTGCTAGACGCACGGCTTCCTGGAAAGAGGCTGGCTTGGATGCAAGGACATTTCCCTGGATGTGCGGCGCAAGTCCCCAGATGTATCTTTCAATCTTCTTGTACAGGGGCGTGACCATGTTTGAGCAAAGATGAGCTAGTTCGCGGAATCGTTTAGTGTATCCGGCGACATCTGACCCGTTCATGGTTAGTCCCCAAAACTCTGCTTCCAGCTTCTGCAGTTCTTCGCGCGGGCAGTACTCGTCCCTCAGTAGTTGCTTGAGTTCATCCCACGTTAATTCATAGGCTAGGTCTGTTCCCATGGCGTCAGCGTGGGAGTTCCACCATGTTAACGCGCCATCGATGAACGTGCAGGTCGCATATTTCACTTTGTATCCATCAGGGCAATTGCTTATGCGAAACACAGATTCAGCCTTTTCGAACCATCGGATTAAACCCACGGCTCCTTCAGTGCCCTTGAAGGTAGCGGGTTTGCAGTTCATGAAATCCTTGTAAGAACACTCGCGTGGACCTGAAACGTTAGTTATGGAGTGCTGAATATAATTTCCGTAAGGTGGTTTATATTCTGGCTTAACGTTTCGGGTAATGGACTTACCGTGGGGCGGGTTGTTCTGTCTGTCACGCTCGCGTTGTTCTCCAATAGCGGTGACTGCATCGGCGACTCGTTGCGTAATAAGGGCCTCAATTTCAGCGGCGTTCATTGTTGTTGGTTCTGGTATTATGCCTGGGCGGCCTATTTTACTCTAGAGATTCACATGATATAGTTTTCAATATTAGTACATATATATATAAATACATATATGTATAGCAACACCATGTTTAAGAACTAATGTCACAATCAAACAATAGTCATAATATAAACATTGCATTACCATTAAACATCGGTTACATAAGTTTAGATTAGCTACACTGGTTACATACGTTCTAGACCAGCTGATACAACATTCATAGATAATATAGAAAGTGTTTGGGTATACAAGCCCACCAAAAGTTACATAACCGAATAATTAGTAAGCCCAAAATTCGTAGACTACGTCTACTGGTGAGGAGTCATCTAAAAGGGGTACCCTGGGGGTCCTGGGGGTCCTGGGGGTGCTGGAGGTGCTGGGGGTCCTGGGGGTCCTGGGGGTGCTGGGAGTGCTAGGAAGGCTAGGGTCTGAAAGATAGAAGAGATGTAAGTCTGGTTAGCTGCTACATATCCCTGCAGTGTGGTGACTCGTTGCTCTAGCTGACGGTACAAAAGGAAGTTGTTGATAGCAAAAGTACCAACGGCAGTCACATGTCCTACTACTGTGTCTAAGTCACTCATGGTAGTGTCTAGCAGCTCCTCCACTCCTGTCAATCGCATCTCTACCTCCATAAGATCCTCGGCTGCTGGTACCTCGGCCAAATCGATCTCCATCGTGTCCAATCGGTCCTCGTGACGGCATAAGCGGGCCACCAGGAGCGGGACTGTTTCAGTAACAGGTTCCCTGGTAAGTGGTGGAATGCTCGGACGAGCAGCGGCAGTCGCGGATGACTCTCCAACCTCGTGTGAGCTGGGGAGTCCCTCGCTGATGCGCCACTCCCGAAGGGCATCTAACAGGAATCCTAGGTTTCGGGCCTCGGTCCGTCGCTTCCGCTTTGGAGCGGGTTGGTCAGGGTGCTGGGAGGAAGCGGGACGCTTCTTGGGGAGTCCCGCGGTCTTTCGCGGCGTAAACCCCCGCCTACCGCCGTTAGGAACACGGCGATAGGTCCCGATTGCCCTAGTACGGCCGGGAGAGATATCCGGGTCCTCGGGTGTGGGGAGAGGCTCAATGGTGGTAGGAAGTGTGGAAGGTGGAGGGGCAATAGCAACATCGGGAGCAATCTCAGTAGGCCCTTGGGTCGTATCATCTGATGTGTGGCGTGGGGCGGCACTAGTAGCGGATCCTGTAGGTAGAAAACCTGCAGTAGTGGGTGGTATGCCTAAAGGTGCCAATGGAGGGAAATCTGGCGTGGAATCACAATGCTCTGCCTCGGAAGATATGCAGATGACTTGATCTGAAGCCATCTCTGCGATAAAATATTCCAAGACAAAACAATGTTAGTAATAATCATGTATATATGAATGTAAAGCGTAAACATGAAAATATATGCAAGTGGTAATAAAGCTACACAAGGGTTATTACGCATATATTCATAACTGTACCTCAGGATGTTTGTAGTAAGTCTCGTATGCAAATGGAAGTCTAGTAGAGCGGGCTATAGTCTAGGTTTTCTTGGTTTTGTTACCTAGTTCGCTATAACCACGGCTCTGATACCAATCTGTCACACCCCGATGTTTCCGATTACGTGGGCATGTGACGTCATGGGGTCATAGTCGTGGTTACGAGGAACGACCTCTATCAGGTTCATCTTATATTTAAAGATCGAAAATAGTTATTAAAGTTGCAGCGGAATTCATAAAAGCCAATAATATATTACAATACTGGAAAGATGAAATACGATAATTATTACGATTGTTCATGATTTTATTTAATAAAAAGGAACGACCATGACACCATTCCTAAGCAGGTCCTATTAGTTGATAGACTTCCCATTTGCATGCCGAGAGCGGTTTTCATTTACCTGAGAAATACATGAGTTTGAAAAGGTCAACATAAAGTTGGTGAGTTCACAGGTTTAAGACTCTATAAGATGTATTTGTAAAAGTTGAAGATACACAAGATATTATAAAGGTTACTCGTTGATGCATTGATTCACTTGTTCCTTGATTTCAAACACTTAACAGGTTTACCCATCGATGGTAACTTCCCCTAAGAAATACCAATGGCATAAAATAACTGACATGTACCCCCAGACTGGTTACCGGTGAGTCAGAACTGGAGCGACCAGCTAGGACAGGGTTGTCAACCCAAATAGATCTATTCACTAGTTATCGTTTCGTTACAGGAACTAATTGAAATCAATTGATGATGGGATTTGTAGCAATATGTTATTAGCAAATTACTAGGAAGGGGTATGAAAGAACAGATAATCAATAGCGTAACAGTAATACCATAATATCAAGTAAAAAGATTTGTTTGATCATGATTTCTCCCCCAAAAGTATAAAACAGTTTATAAAGGAAAGGGGCCGTGAAACTCACCTCTTTAAGATGAATGATGAAAAGAACAGATACAAGCTGTGACGATTGCTGTCCTATAAATAGTAGTATAACAAGTCTCAGGTTTTGATTCGATTGGTTAACGTTCTGGTTAACCAATAAGTTGGGTCGAGTCTTGACAATTCGTTTCCGTTTGTATGTTGTAGTTATTCGTTTAAAAAGATATATTTTGAGTAAAACGCCGAAGGTTTGTTCTATTAATATCACGAATAAGGTTTATAAGTAAAGTAATTGTTTAAACATATATATATACTTTAGCTATATATATACATTTTTAATATACGTTTAAACACATATATATTTTGAGTTATTATTATCTTTGAAGAAATAATATAAAGAAAATATAGTTAGTAATCCTCTTTCATTTTATAATGATTTCGAGTCTCGTTTGATTAATTAAATCGTGAGCGAAAAAGCGTTGGTAAAGTATGCCTTTAATTGCAGACTTTCCCTAAATATTGATGTGAGAATATAAAAAGGTTTTGTTTGTTTAAAAGACAATTCGTTGAAAGTGATAGCATCGAATGTTTGATCTTTAACTCAAAATTTATAAGATGATCGAAATTATATAGAGAGCATAAATAAAATAATGTCCTTAGTCCATTTTTATTTCATAAAAACAATAATTTGCAAAACGGTCACCAAGTATATATACATGTATTCTTATATCAATATATATCTATTTCGAGTTCGATCCGTCCTCTAATTGTCTTTTTAAATCCAAGAATTATCATAACATTTTTGTCATTAGTCCAAGGGTCGTTAGGATATATTTCTAAACGGTTATTGTCTCAAAACTTAGTATGTCCATTGTTTCAAAATCAATCACAGATACGTCAAAATAAGTAACGAGATGTTTTAATGTCAATCATAATTATTTGTTTTATAACGAGCGATGTTAGTTATAAAAATAATTATAACTTATATATATTTTGATCGTTTTAATTGGTTATACCGACCCAAGTGTTCAAATTGTAACCAAATCATCAATATAACACTAAATAAGTCTCGTAAATCGATCGTGACTCGGAGGCGCCACCTTTGTAGTAACAAACGGGTGTTAACCAAATTGAAAGGTTATCATTTTATGTGGGTTTTTAACCCGAACGGAACCGAACTAGATATCAAGACTCGGGTTCATTATGGTTTAACCGGTTACGTAAGCATGTAAAGGGAAGTTCACGAGTCTTACAACGGTGGTAGCGGGGTCGTGTTCGGTGACGATCGGTGATGGCGGTGATCGGTTGACGGTGCGGTAGCGGGGAACGGCGGCAGCAGCGGGAATGGCAGCAGCAGCGTCGGAGCAGCAGCAGCGGCGTCGGAGCAGCAGCGGCGGTGTCGGAGCTGGGGATGGGTGGCGACGGTGAGGGTGATGGTGTCGGTGATGGGTGGTGGTGTGGTTGGCGGGTGATGTGGGGGTGGTGGCTCGCGACGGTAGAGGGGAGACGGGGAGGGGAGAGGAGGTGCGGTGGGGTGGGGTGGTCGCGGTGGTGGTTGGCGTCGGCGAGGGAGGTCGCCGGCAGGCGGAGTTCGCCGGCGGAGGGGGGGGGTGTTGGGAGGTGAGGGTGGCGTGGGGGTGGTGATCGTGAGGTGAGGGTGAGTGTTGTGGTTTGATTTTGAAGTAAATGGTGGGTTTTTAAAAGGTTTAAAAAAAAATCACAGGGATTTGTTGCAGAGATATTACAGCAAGTTGTGGATATCTTTCATTTTAACCAAAGTAAACTAATCAAGGTTAACTTTATTTGACCCAAGGTTAAAAAGATATTTAGGTAAGTTTAGAAAATATTTAGTCTTTTATATAAAACTTAGATAACTTGCTAAAATTTATAAAAATGAAATAAATAATTTGTTTTAAATTTATAGAAAACATAACTAGATCGGTCGAGTGTTCGAGAATAATAATCATTCATTCAAACGGTTTAGATTAGGCTTATTTAATAGTTGAAGGGTCGGTGTGGCTCGTGTTGGTCCAAATTTTGTGAACGGATGATTTAAACCAATCCGTTGAACCGTTCTGACCGAGACGAATTCCTAAATTATTTATGAGATCACGACATCGTTGTATAATTATAATTCGTTGTGAATTTAATTATTTAGAAAACTTTACTTATTTATTTACTTTATTTATTTACGACATCGCGTAAAGAAATAAATAAATGATTTTATCGTTTCGGCTCGAGCTCGGATATTTCATTATTCAATCTCACAATAGATTAAAATTAGTAATATTCGATTAAGCGTTGTCGAGCGTTAGCGTGATTTCTCACTACGCTAGTTTGGAAAATATAAAAGTTAGTTTTTATATTTATTTTTCTTGTTATTGAAGTTCCATCGATCTTAGGATAGAACCTTCTATTTGTTATGATATTTTTCAGTACAAACGTGGAAACTTTGTCAAGTGTGGACGTTTCGGTGTATAGCTTTCACAACTATTATTACCTATTTGGTCAAACATGTATATATATACGTATATAAATATAGTCAAAGAGTACGGTTTGACCTGGTTTTCTGACGGGTTGTCACATTCTCCCCCAGTTGAGAGAATTTCGTCCCGAAATTTAATTCTGAGTACTGGTGGATGCGGCATTGTTGAAGAGGTGAGGATATTTCTGGCGCATCTGGTCCTCGCGTTCCCAGGTGTACTCTGGGCCTCGACGAGAATTCCAGCGTATCTTGACAATGGGTATGCGGCTACGCTTTAGTCTTTTGACTTCACGATCTAAGACTTCTACTGGTTCCTCGACGAAGTGGAGAGTCTCGTCGACTTGAATTTCGTCGAGAGGAACGATGAGCGTTTCGTCGGATAGGCACTTTTTCAGATTGCTGACGTGAAAGACGTTATGAACGTTACTGAGTTCGGCAGGCAGGCGTAGTCTGTAAGCAACTGGGCCAATCCTCTTAATGATCTTGAAGGGGCCGATGTACCGAGGGTTTAGTTTTCCTCGTTTCCCGAATCTGATGACGCCTTTCCAAGGCGATACCTTTAGCATGACTCGGTCTCCCTTTTTGAATTCCAATGGCTTCCTGCGATTGTCTGCATAACTCTTCTGGCGGTCCCTAGCGGCTTTGAGGCGATTTTGTACTTGAACCACCTTTTCGGTTGTTTCGAAAATTAGCTCCGGGCCGGTTAGCTGGCTGTCGCCAACCTCAGTCCAACAAAGGGGCGATCGACATTTCCTCCCATACAGTGCCTCGAACGGAGCAGCTTGAATGCTCGTGTGATAGCTGTTGTTATAGGAGAATTCTGCGAGTGGCAGGTGTTCATCCCAGTTAGGTCCGAAGTCTATCACACAGGCACGTAGCATGTCCTCGAGGGTCTGAATGGTCCTTTCGCTTTGACCGTCCGTCTGAGGGTGGTAGGCAGTACTCATGTCGAGGCGAGTACCTAGAGCTTTCTGAAGGGATTTCCAAAAGTTTGCAGTGAAGCGACTGTCGCGGTCAGAGATGATAGAAATAGGTACACCATGCCGCGACACTACTTCCTTCATGTAGATCTTGGTTCGTCTTTCCATGCTATCTGTCTCCTTGATTGGTAGGAAGTGAGCTGACTTCGTTAGGCGATCTACTATTACCCAAATAGCATTGCATCCAGATCTTGCCTTTGGCAATTTAGTGATGAAGTCCATAGATATCTCTTCCCACTTCCACTGGGGAATCTTTGGTTGAGTTAGTAATCCAGAGGGTTTTTGGTATTCTGCCTTAACAGTAGGATATAAAGAAATCAAACGAAGAAGTGTTTTATCATGGGAACTCCAACGTGTATCCCCGGGTCTTGCAAGTGATAGTTCTTGATTCTTTCCACTTCCAGTTTCAATTTTTGGATTCAATCCCAAGCTCTCTCTTTGACTTTCTTTTACCAAATTTATTCTTTTGCAAGATGCACAAACCACATTTACTAAATCTTTTACTTCTCTAAAAAACTTGAAAATTTCATGATGTTTGGTTGCTAAGCCCACAACAACAAGTTGAAGTTGGTGAGCAAAACAATGAACAAAATATGCTGAAGAATTCTCTTTCAAAATCAAAGCTTTCAAACCGTTAAACTCACCAAACATGTTGCTTGCACCATCATATCCTTGGCCTCTAACCCTGCTCAAACTCAAACTGAAACGAGCAAAAAGTCCATCAATTGCAGATTTAAGAGGTAAAGCGGTTGTTTCCTTAACATTAACAGGACCAATAAATCTCTCCTTCACAAATCCTAGTTTATCAACATATCTTAATACCACAGACATCTGTTCTTTATTAGAGACATCCCTTGATTCATCAACTAATATGGCAAAGACATCATCACCAAGTTCTTCAAATATCTTCTTTAATACTTCTTCTGCAAAACAATTACAAATTTCCTTTTGGATTGATGGAGCAGTCAATTGGCAATTCCCAGGAGCATTACCTAATATAACATTACCAATATCCTCATTTAAATCACCCATCACTTTTAAAAACTCTATGAAATGTCCTCTGTAAAGGGAATCTTCAGATTCATCATGACCACGAAATGGTAACCCACCATTCAACAATGCTCTAACAACTTTAACCGTAGTCAATGTTGTAAAAATCGCGCCTAGGCGTCGCCTAGGCGCCGATTAATCGCTAGGCGGCCGGAGAAGGAGTAATTTTAGGCCAGACGGCTTAAAAATCGGTCCTCCAACTAGGCGGTCAAAGGCGGTCAAAATCGGGGCTAGGCGGTGTCGGATTTTGCCGAAGTTGCGTATTCCGACGGCGATTTAGGCCGCCGGAGATGCTAGGTCTGCCGGAAATTAGAAATTAGAAGAAGAAGTGGTCAGACTCTACCGGAGTTGCGTATTCCAGCGGCGATTTAAGCCGCCGGTGATGCTAGGTCTGCCGGAAATTAGAAATCAGATGAAGAAGAAGTGCAGGGGAGGGAGGCGCAAGCTAGGGTTTTAGGGTTTTTAAGTTTATATGTTTTCAAAATAACTCCTCTAACTTTTATTAATTTACATTTTCTTCCTAATCTATCAAACTTTTACACTAAAATTATAAAATTAATTTAAGTATTCTAACATTTTACCCCCTCTATCTTCACTAGTTTACATTTGGTCCTTAAACTTATAAATTTATACATAAAAAGTATAAAAATAACATAATATGTATATATATTTATATTTTTTTTATATAAAATTACAAATCGATTAATTCCGATTAATCCCGATTAAATGCTAGGCCCTCCCGGACCGCCTAGCTACCGCCTAGCGCTTTCTACAACATTGACCGTAGTACTTAATCGAATTCTATAATCACTTTTTTGTTTATCAGTTTGTTTCTCAAAAGCCACATGTATAGATTGAGCAAGTTTACGCAAGTCATCCCCCTTTTTACGTGCTACGTTGTGAAAACTATTGCAATCACCAACATGAATATCAAACCTTTTTTTCTTTTGCCAACACCGCACCCCTTCACCCACAAATGCATCATTATGATCTTTTTTCTAGAAAACAAGTAGCAATATAAGCAATACACTTTATTTTCGGCAACACTTTATTCTAACCAATTTCCATAGGCCCGGATCATACGGAAGATCATTCAAGTCTATTCTTTGGTATTTATCACTTGAAGATGACGATTGAGGATTTGATGGTTTTCTTGTGAGATATCTTTCAATACTCATTATACCTAATTCACAATTTCACAAATCAATCAATGAAGTAAACAAAACCAAAATCAATCAAGACATCACAATTTCACAAATCATCTAGTTATTCATGAAGTAAACAAAACCTAAATCAATGATTCAATGAATTCATCATATTAAATCAATCAACATTCAAGACATCAAGTAACTATTTTAGAAAGAAAACCTAACATAATGATTCAACTATTCAAGAGAAAAAAAAACCTAATTTTCGAAGTGAACGGTGAACCTGTGCAGGAGCGGATCTGTGGAGGTGGAGCACTGGAGGGCGGCGGTCTGGAGTCGTGAAGGAGGTGGAGGAGCAGCGCCGCCGTGAAGGAGTGGAGGCGGAAGGCGGTGGAGGAGCAAAGGCGCCGGCCGGAAGTTGAGATTGAGAGGATTTGAGGGAGAGCGGCGAGACAGAATCGTGAGTGGGGTCTGGGGACGTGGGGTTAAAAAACCTAAAAGCCCCAAATAAAGATCTGTCTTAAAAAAAATATAATAAAAAAAAACGCAGCAAGCCGGAATCGAACCAAAGACCTTAACATTCGGAGAAAGACAGCGTGACCAATTGGGCTAGATGGTTTTTCTTTATAGTATGCACTTGCTATCATATATAAGGATTCACTCATAGTATTATATATATATTTACACTAAAAATCTGAAAGTTACTGGGTTCCCGTGAACCCGGTTCGGCCTCTCTAGATCCGCCCCTGGTGGTGAAAGTAAAAAATTATAGAAGTATATTAAAAGCGAAAATAAAAAAGTTAAAAGTTTTGTGTCCAAAGTAGATGACAAAAAAAACTTAAAACAAAAAAAAAACTTTAAAAGCTAGAGGATTAAAAAATTAAGGAGTATAAAGTCTAAAATTTTTGTGGTGAAAGTATAAAACTATAAAAATATACTAAGTTAAGTGGTATAAAACGTAAAAGTCTAAAACTCTTGTGGTGAAAATTTAAAACTATAAAAGTATACTAAAAATGAAAGTATAAAAGTTAAAAGTTTCGTGGCCAAATAAAAGACAACAAAACTTAATACAAAAAAAGTTTTAAAGGTAGAGGGTAAAAAAGTTAAGGGGTATAAAACGTAAAAGTCTAACAGTCTTGTAATGAAAGTATAAAATTATAAAAAGAGTAAATTACGGATTTCGTCTCTGAGGTTTGCATAAATTTTGGATTTCGTCCCTAAGTTTCATTTATTACGGATTTCGTCCCCAACGTTTGCCAAAACGTTGCGGATTTCGTCCTTACAGCTAATATCCATTAAACAAATCTGTTAATTTTTTTTAAATGACACTTTTACACTTCTTTTAAATAAAAGAAAAGTAAAATGACTCTTTTACCCCCCATCCCCTCCCTTCTTCTTCCTTATCTTTAGTCACCACCCACCACCACCACCACCTTAATGCAACCACCACCACCCAATTACAATACTTTAAATACCAAACGAATGAGCTAAATCGAGCCGATATCGAGTTTCTTACCAGGGTTCACGATAGGGCTCGGATACGGCCTCAAGACACTGCTCTCTATTTCCCGTAAGGTTGTGAGACCACCACAACCACCACCATTTCTTCCGTTGTCGGCGAGGCCGAGGGTCCGCCTGGGTCATGATTGTAGCTCGAATCGGAGAGGAAGGGGGTTCATTCGAGCTGGGTTTATCGCCACCTGAAAAGGATCTCCGGTGGCTGGGTTTAAACAGGGAGCATGGCTGGGTTTCATTGGAAAAACGAAGGGGAAGCGGAAGGCCGAGTTCGCCGGATGGGTCGAAGAAGAGGAGGTTGCCGGAGAAGGGCTGGTTCGTGAAGGTTGTTAGGGGGAGGTCGCCCAGTAGAGGTTGTGGTGGTCGACAGCAAACAGACGGAGGTTGCTAACCCTCAAAGCACACAACAGCGGCGGCGCCACTCCTGCTCGGGGCTGTCACGAACCGGAAAAACAGAGAGGAGGGGATGTCGTCGTCGTTGCTGTGGCTGCCGGAGATGGGTCGGACGGCGATTACCTTTAGGGTTTTTCTTTTAGTCTCTCCGGCGATAACCTTTAGGGTTTTTTCTTTTAAATTAAAACTCATATTAATATATATTAATTAAAGACAATGGTATAATCGTCTTTTTACATCCGTTTAACATAAAATTTTAACAGAAGTTAGTCAAAAGAACGAAATCCGATACGTTTTTTGCAAAACTTGAGGACGAAATCCGTAATAAATGAAACTTAGGGACGAAATCCGAAATTTGTGCAAACCTCAGGGACGAAATCCGTAATTTACTCTTATAAAAATATACTATAAACGAATGTAAAAAAGTTAAAAGTTTTGTGGCCAAAATAGAAGACAACAAAACTTAAAATAAAAAAAAAAACTTTAAAAGTTAAACGGTACAAAACGTAAGAGTATGAAACAATGTGGTCAAACTATGAAAACTAAAAGTTTAGTATTTCGTTAAAAAGAAAAAAAAACAAATCAAAAATTTAAGGGGCAGAAAGCGTCAAAGCATCAAAGTCACGTAGCCAAAGTTTGAAAAACCAAAATAATTTATCTATGAAATTTGATTGTATAATATAATAACTAGAACATTGCTGACAGGTTTTTATAA